>JXUT01145221.1:0-48655 GCA_000934455.1 Apostichopus parvimensis | reverse complement strand
TTGATATCATGCATATTTATGAGGGGGGGGGGCTTAGCAATATTTCGTTATGAAAAGTTTGTTTGCACGATAACTCAACAAGGGAATGACCAATCATTACCATACTTGGTGGGTACCCACCCACAGTGAGTAGATGAACCCTGTTGATTTTGGTGCTCATATCATGAATATTAATGAGGTCTTGGGGTCAAACGTGAAATACTCCAAATTGCAATTACTTGGCTACTATTACTAGTCGGAATTTCGTCAAACTTGGTATGATGATAATGGTAGATAGTCTTCACACACTGATGTGTGTTGCAATTGATATCAGGGCTTAGCATTACTTTGGCAACAAAAGTTTGTGTGCATAAATTGCTGTTGTTGTATTAGGGCTTTGTTAGAAATTTCCCTATGAATGGAACTAATGAACAGCAGCAAGGAACCATGAAATGTTTTCATTCTGGTTAATATTAGTCCCCCAGGCTCATCAGACATTGGTTGACTGATAAAATCAGTTTCCGCAAAATGATTGCCATCCATTTTAAGAGGAGTTGAGGGATACCCAGGTCTCTGATTTGTCTACTTAACTCTGAACAATCATATTTCAGTGGTAAAAAATGTCAAAAGGTGAATAACTTCAATACAGGCTAAAATGCATATCACAGAGATGCTTACAAGGGTGCAATTGCCTGCAGGTATTAGTTTTGATGTGTGATATGTACATTTATGTTTGACCAACTTTTGCAGCTTTCTTGTTTTGAGATATCTTCATTGGTACTGCAGATATTCAGACCTCTCCCAAGCTGATTTGATGTCTTTTTTCACTTCAATAGTCTGATTGGTAATGTATTGCAATTTGGTGACAGTGGGTCTTCTATCTTTTATTTTCCATATCTCATTAAAAACAAATTAGATCATGGAAAACATATATATTCTTACATGTTAGTATCATGCATCTGATACAAAATTCATTCGATATGTTTGCAGAGTGGAACCTGTTTTAGGACTACATGATATAGACCCACATAAATGTGCAAACGCTTACCCAGTTCATATGGAGTTTAAAATTCCATTTTTATGCGTGATTCTCCGATTTAACCCTTCCTTACATAATCTGACAACCGTGTTGTATCCTTTACCGCGTCCTTGATTCCATAGTGACGGTACGGGTCCTGTACAAGGGAAATCTCCTTCACCTGCTCAGTGACATGATACAAACGGCTCGGGTGGAACTTCTACGTGCGTGTATCGTTACTATACACAGAAAATTTGAAGTGCGATCATAACACACACACATCAAAATGTCGGGGGAATTTCAAGTGATAACTCAAGACTATGTTAATGTTTTCATAACAAGCACCCTTACATCATTCGAGGCAGAGAAGCGCTTTGCCAAAGATGTCACAATTGGAACACTTAAGGTAATTTTAATTAGTGTCTAGGGACTAAAAATTAGTTATATGACAGCCAAGGTAAAACACTAACTCGCTTGTTAGGCTACGGTAGGCCTAGTATTGTAGGTCGCGGCCTAAGCAGAATCACATTGGCAATGTCTTATGAGAGCCACCCATCATATACTAGCTGGTGCTAACAGAACTATGTAGTGTACTTTTGATATACTAAAATCGAATAAACCTATAGCCTATAATAGGCCTATACTAGCAGTCGCAATTCCACAGTATGGCCTTTCTATCAAGAAGCAATACTTAAAGGGAGTGAAGACTCGCGCAAAAAGAAACGTCTAATGCCGGTAATCTGACCTAGTTTCGAATGATGTGTAACAGAAGTGTTAGACACCACCATCGATCCCAGAAAATACACACACACAGCTTGCTACCATCGGTAATTAGACACTAGTGTACATACAGCTGCGGTCAATACCCACAGCACAGTGTACAAACAATACAGCGATGGACATCTCAGGACCAGCTAAAGATAACAAGGTATCACGTTTCATTACTGTAAGTGTCTGCATTTTGTAGCACCACGAACAAAACGTCACATGCAAGCAATCGAAAGTTAACTTTTTCAGATGGCCGCACGCAGTTTGGGGCGAGTCTTCAATGCCTTTAACATTAGGCTAGGCCTACACTACGTAGCAAGTAGCAGGATAGCTGTCTATTCTCCCATCAGCCAGTGGAATAAGAGAAATTTATTGTGTTATTTAACCTGCAGCCAGACAAATATGGTGTAATGCCTGAACTATTGTCGGGTTGCTGAGCAAATAAAAAGGTAACATGTTATTCACATTCGGCAGTTGGAAAAATCATGTGTACCTCCCTTGTTTTGTCCGGCTGTCAGGCAAATAATGTGACTTGTTTCCTTATTCCGACTGGACAAAGATGGAATCACATGTTGAAAGACCCATATTCAATAGCAAGCTAAATTCAAGCAGTACAGATGGAATCATTAACCGGTTTTGAAAAGAGCTAGTTGAGAGACAATGGCACCTTCAATTACAAGAGCTGATTCTTATCACCGTAATGAAATCAATTGTTGAATATTTGATCTTACATTCTCCCACAAGATGTCAAGTGTTGTGTTGGAGAGAACATTGTAAGTTCATTGACTCTACCCTTTATTCACACTATGGTTTCCAGATATGTAATGTGAATTACAATCGCCATGGACCCTAATTGCATGGCACTTCATCAACATGTCTATAAGATTTCTTGAAAGTTTATTAAATTCCGTCCAGGGGAAGAAAGAAAACACAGCTTGATTAAAGTCAGATTATTTGAGATACAAATTGCAAAGCTGCTGGCTGGTGGCCAAACGTCTAAAACAAGACACAAAATATTCAATGTCACATGTGAACCAAGAAACTGTCACTATTTCTTGTGATTGAAATGATATATGGAACTTCAAATTCAAACACTAGTAGGCCTTAGAATCAATATTTGACAAAATGACTGAAAATAGTTGATGTAGAGTAATTCAGTGACCATAATGTAGACAATAACAGGTCTTTTTTATAGCAGTTAGAATATCGTGATCTAGTGCGGTCATTTTTTGTGTATGCACTTTTGGCCAATTGCACTGGCTACACAATTAGAAAAATTACACACACCTCTGGGATTTCATTGTCAAAAATCAATGGAAAAAATTTCAATTTCAGGTAAGGAAGTACTACTATGACTAGGCAAATACCTAAGTTGATATTTTTGGGTAATTTTAAGTCTCAAGACCAAATATTTCAAACCAAATGTGTCGATTAACAATAATTGTTTGCGTTGTTCTGCCCCTATCAACTTAGTGCTACCTTTCTTCTGATATTCGTTCTTAATCATTCTTTTTGTAGCATCGAGATAACAACGTTCAGAGGAAAATAAAATACTATGTTGGATTTCTGGCCAACCACAGGAATAATTCCAATTGGCATAGATCATCAGCAATTTCTTTTTGGCTATAACTATCCAGCTACTGTAGGCTACTTCCTGATAGCATTTCAGTCAAAGTGTCAGTGTTAGACTTATTGGATGCAAACGTTCAATAGAGCTCTGCTAATTGACAACCATTTTGCCTATAAAAAGAATTCATAAACTTTTAGTGTGATATATATTTACCAAAAAACGCCATCTTACAATCAAATGCAATGTACACTTCAAATTCAGTCTCTGATGATCAATTTCATCAGGAAAGAAAAAAGAAAAGAAAGATATATATATTAATAGCCTGAGGCATAAGTGAAGCATTCTGCAAGATTTGGATGCCATTCACAACACTGACTTGGTCAGACGTTTGATGTTTAGTCCTTATTTCTTACTAATGGCAGGACACGCAGTAAGGGAGGTAACAAAGTAAGAGAGGTTATTTTCAACCAGTGACATTTTCGATTGGCATTGAGTCTTCTTTTTCTTTCTTTTGTTTCACGTTTACAATAGTACATAAGTAAAAAAAATAATTATTTTTTGCTCATATTAAATGCTCATCTTTTCTTTTCTGTTTTTTGCCTTCTTACAGACAAAACTTGAGCTCATATCAGGATCAAATGCCTCGAGTATGAAACTACAGCTGAAGGACAAAAAAGGACAGCTTGTGGGAGCACTGGATAACGATGAAGCACTTCTAGGCTCTTACCCGGTGGACGATGGAATGAAAATCCATGTAAGTCACGGTGCATGACCCATAGAAATCATGTGGAGGAAGTTACAATTATACTATACCATGATTCAAAGCATAATTTTAGTTGGTCATCACAAGGTTGCCTGCCCAATTTACTTGTTATGCTTAGTGAAGGTAGTAGTGTCAAGAAAGTAAACCCTATCTCAATCATTGTGTGTCACAAGTGTTCCAAAATTGGTCAGGTGTCATGTGTGAGCCATCTCCTGGGCATTCAAGCCTTGTACAAATGTACATTGAAAAAATGTACTATTTCTGAAAAGTTTTATCAGATCCGGAATTTCGCAAAAACAATACAGATAATGACTAAACACAAAATTCATGTTTACAGGTTATTGACAACAGTGAAAAGACAAAAGGGGAGTTTGAAGATGTCTCTCAAGTTGAGAAGTACGAAATACCCGATGAAGAATATGCAAAGAGATCAGGTGAGTTTTGATATCAGCGTGTTTTTGCTGGGCATTTTACAAGAATATTATACCTGTGGTCAGTGGATACACTAATAGAGAATGCTGAAATGTCAGTTGTCTGTCCTATGTTTTGCTCCTAAAATATACCACATTTGCAATGCAATTCGAGAGGTAGTGACTATTTTAATTGTTTTTTGTCATAGATTCTGTGAGAGCTTTTAAACTGAAACACAAGATGGGTCAGTTTAAGGAAGTCGATCCTGAAGAGAAAGCGAGAAAGGAAGCAGAACAGAAGGCAGCTCTGGAAGTGGAAGAGAACTTGGTTGCAAAGATGGCAGTTGGAAGCAGATGTGAAGTTAATGTTCCAAACAATCCTCCAGTCAAGAGAGGGACAGTCATGTATCTAGGTAAGTAGTCATAGTTGTACAGGGTTGCCAGGGTCGTGGAAAACTTGTAAAGGTCATGGAATTTGTCGAATAAATTTTCCAGACCTGGAAAAGTCAAGTGAGACAGCAAAAACTTCAAAAATCTTACTATAGCCGAGGAAAATAGAATTGTTTCCTTATATTGTTTGTATGTATCTGAATCTGTTTTTATCTCCTGAGACATATATGCCCAAATCTCTTGTTGTATGTATTAGGCTATGAAATTTCTTCATAAATTCTTTACTTGTTTATTGTGCAGCTTGTATTACATGTTGAAATGAAGTGGGTAACTACTAACTAGTTCAATTATGTGCGAGTGATTTTGTCAACATGAAAGCCTCCATGATGGTTATATGATAACTTCAATTAGTTAATGCTAAGGGAAAAGGTGGATCTAAGTTTTATTAGCAAGGCTTGACATTATTCCATTGTCTTCAAGGTAATCATTTTCATGTACCTCTGTATCTTTGTAACCCTACAACCTATTCTATTTCCATTCCTTCCATTCCTTTTGCACAAGCTCTTCTATACATGGAACTCTATCCAAGGTATGAAATTAGACACCAACCATCAAATATTCTTCAAAAATGTGTTTCATTTGTCCTCTAAACTTAGTTTCTAATTGGTTGACTTTCATTTCCATAGGAAAGACAGACTTTAAACCAGGATATTGGGTCGGTGTGCAATACGATGAACCATTGGGAAAGAACAATGGAAGGTAAGATTAATCATATGCAGATAACAATCCAATATGATACTTAATAAATCTATCAACTAAGAGTGGGATAGCTCGGTTAGTAAATCACAGGACTTGTAATCATGAGCTTGCTGGCTCAGATCCCATTCTTGCCAATATTATATATTTGCTCTTTCAAATTTGTGTTTATAATTCCCTGGTGAGTTTCCTCTTGTTGAATAATTTGTTTATTTATGTTATTTTAGTGCTTTTGTCAACTCTTTTCAATAGTCCCCTTACATCAAGTAAGGATGATTACACATATATATATATATATATATATATATATATATACATATATATACATATATATATATATATTACTTGTGGTACAGCAACAATCCCGGTTTCCTTCCTAAGTTTCAATGAAGTCTCAATTTGGTGTAACGCTGCGTGACTTATGCACTTATCACACCATTAATTAGTACAAGTTTTATTATTCATATCTATATTTATGTATCTCCTGTAGACTCTCCTCATGGGCAGTCTCTCATCTAACTCTTCTTCATTTCACTTCATTTTCCAGTGTTAAAGGGAAGAGGTATTTTACCTGCGAAGAAAAGTATGGCGGCTTTGTCAAACCTCAGAATGTTACAGTTGGAGACTTTCCTGTACAACTGGATGAAGAAATGGATGAAATGTGAAGTCCACGGTTAACTTGCAGAAGCCACGGAAGGATAAATCGTTGTTGAAGATTCTTGGGATCGTTGGCTTGAGGATCACCTTGACATAAAACTGTTTGGTCAGGTCACCAAGATTTCTTATAAAGTTAATTCCAATTTTGCCGTAGTTGTGTGAGGTAGTCACTTAAAGTTGATTCTGAGCAGGATGGTAGACAAGGATAAGGTTGTGAACTAGCTACTCATGTGATGTTTGTTAAAATAATTGGTGAATATTTCTGCCTGTGAGTTACAGCTTTTCTCAATTGTCTGAGGCTCAAGTCAAGAGTCTGTGTGTTTGATTCTTCAATTTTGTAAATGATTTTATGCATCATTGATTCTGAATGAGCCATTGTGAATGCTTAAAGCAGTCATTCATGCCACTGCTAGTGTAAATGATTTCAAGAATTGACTGAATATTGTGATCATAATACACAACTGAGCAATCACATATTTTCTTTGAGGAATGCCAGATGTGTCTTAATGGACATATCATGTTGTGTTCACCAAAAAGAGTTGTGTGCAAGCCATTGCATAAGTTATAAAATCGTTTTTGTAAGCAGTCATTTTGAGACCACTAAGCGGTCACAAGTAAGAAAAGTCAAATGTCTGTTAAGCCCAGACTTCACATTGAGAGGTAATCAAAAGCAGCTCATTTTGGGTTAGGCGTAAGGCGCAATAAAAGTCGCTTTTCATAAGAGCAGTTGATATGTGTAACCTGAGATTGATAGCAAATTCAATAAAGCTGTATCATTACGATATATTGCTTGTAAAAATAGAAATCTGTAGGCGGGGAATGAGGATGACAGCGTGGTTCAAGTAACATGCTGCAATGGGATACTGTTTTGGACTATTTAATATATACAAGATATATGATGTGTCCCTCGCAAGATGAAACAAAATTGATTTCCATTGAACATGAAAGAACACTCTTGTATGAGCCAACTTTTCCCAACGTCGTTTGTTTCTGCTGAAGTAACTTTGATAGGTATGTACCTAGAGTCCTAGACAAACATTGCTAATATTGTGATGACATCTAAGAATCTTACAAGAAGATATTCATGAAAATCTGAGAGAAGTTGGAAATTTTCAGAAATTGCAGTTTGTAACATTTAATGTTTTCTACAAACTCATATAATCCTCAAACTTCCCCCATAACATCTGCATATCTGACTTTCCTGGTCTCTGCATTATTCGTCAGTAAATTAGGCTGAAGTAATTATTGCAATTGAACTATTATTGCATGGCCTAGATCTTAAGGAATGTATACAAGGCTTGCATCATTTTAATATTGAAATGCAACCAGTTACTCTAAAATGCTTTTTCAGTGTAGAAAATTAATGATGATGCATGTTAAACATAAAAATCATCATAGCTTGTATAAGGCAAGTATGGTCAGTCATATTTAATAATTTATTATTTTTATAATGTAATGGGCTTGAATCATATTGCTCATCTGTGACTTTCTGTAGTATAATTTGCATTCCATCCTTGTGAGTAATTTGATGTTTTAATGTTTTTGCTATACTTATTCCTTTTACAATATGCATGGTAATACATGAAGGCAAGAATGATGATCAAAAAATGTTAAATGATTCTTCTTTTTGTTTCATACTTAGAACCGACATACAGTACTAAACGTAGAATGTGATACAATAGTGGGCAAAAGTCTTCTAAACAGAAAGGAGGTAATCTTCCCGATTGCTTAAGTACAGGGGTGTCATCAAACCTTAATATACCACTGGACACTTTCGTATAAATACAACTTGAGGAATTTAACAACTGTATCTAATCATTACCCCACCCCTCCCTCTCCCCCCCCCCCTTAATCCTCCCCTCCTTTTGTTAATTTGCACAGTTCTGCTTGCACCATGGAAAAAATTACCAAAAAAACGCTATGATACTTTCTGCCAAAGAGGACTAAGTTTTCCTGCTAGTTCTTCGGTAATTCCTACAGAAAACTATCATGCACTTCAGATTTGAGCTTCTCATATTTAAAATTGGCCTCTCGCAATAATCGGTGCTTCCCAACCAGTTCCTTTTTGTAAGCTGTATAGGAATAAAATCAAAATATATCTAGTTCAATTATGGTGACGATATTCAATAAAGTCTATTCCTGAGAAGGATTATGCAAAAGGCTTCAAGGAAAGATTATTTTTGGAACAAACGTGAAGCCTTCACGAGTCATTATTAATAGCAGCAATGGCAAAATACAGCTAACAGGAATTGATCTTGAATGACATACAAAATATTTATTTCTGGTCCTTTGCCCACTTGTTAACACCCAAACTGGCAACCCCCTCTACCCCCCCCCCCACCACCTTACACCAAAGAAGACTATCAAAATCGTGGTAAATACCTTTGACAACATTTGCCAAGATTGGTAGTACTTCAGTCTTCATCTCGTTCCTGATGGCGAGAGGGGTTTCAGTTTTCTCCTGCCTCAGATGTTCCTGAACAACCCTTAGATGACCACGATACTGAGAGGAAGATTGAAACAAGGCATGAAGGTAAGAAGACAGGCCTAGCGAGAGGGAGTCAGGAAGATTAAAGAATCAATGGGGCCGGGAAACTATTAAGGGGAACGGGAAAATGTATGGAGGGTGCAAAACTGGGGCTCAGTGACATAATTTCCCCCTGGGCCATTCCTGCCTCTATGCAGCTCTCTGGGGGAAGCAAAGTCCAGGGTTAAGTATGTTTGACATACTTTTGATAATTTACCTTTTCAAATGGATTTTGAGTGTCTTTCGTCTTGAGTTTCCATCTTTTTAGTCCTGTGATTGTTGTCACAGTCCTGGCAAGACCACCGAAATTAACTGAAAAGAAAAGGAATATTATGCTAGGGACTGCAAAGTATTGTAAATTAATGGCGAGGCTGTCAAGAGAGAATGGTCAAGGGACAGAGAAAATGTGCCTTCTACTGGTTAACTAATATTCATCGATGAATAAAAAAAGTAAATAATGTGTCACTCATAGGTTTGTCTATTCGAACAGAACCCTTCAGGCTTAATCCCAGTCTGATAAACTTTATCATGATGACGAAGATGACACATCTTCCTCTAAACCTGCAAAACCAACCTTACCTGCACTGATTGGTTTCTTTCTGGGTTCGGAGGCAGAAGAAATCTGTGAAAATTAATGTTGAAAACGGCTCTCATTTCTATTCAACTAGATGGAACGTACTCTCGTGCTAGTATGTAAAGTTATTTACTTTAAAATGAGATGGAGATCACATTAAGAATGTGAATGTAGAGTAAAGTTTGAGGTAGGAATCGTCAGTCTTGGAATTCCGACTTTTTAATATTGAGCAAAAACGGCACTATAGTAATTGCTTTGAATATCCGACTCATACCAAAGTGAGGTTATGGGTCTGAATATCTTTCCTCCATTGAATAATATCCTCCGTAATCTTATAGATTAAGCAGATATTCCTCACAGTAAAAAAAGATTCATCAATACAACAGTACCGTATAATTACCTTTGTCTGGTTGCTGTCATCACCCCACCTGACCTTCTCTGCGAAAGATAACAAGAGCATTTTTTTATACGATCTACGGATAGTTAAAGTGGTTGTTTCACACATTTCTTCAATGAAAGTATAGAATTGCTGACATGAAATTGTCGATGATTATTTCTTTTATATGTCGAATTGCATAAACGACGAAGTATTCACTCCTAGTCACTAATGCATACTTTGTATTTCAAGAATCGTCTGGAAATCACGGACCAGCAAAATAGGTCTGAGATTAAGCCTCCTGTCAATAAATCCTGCAATTAGAATCTGTCACTTTACATTCTCCTTTCATATTCATATGTGCAAAGCTGTTACTTACTCTTTTGCCTGTCGTCTGTACTTTCCTCCTCTCCAACCTTTGGCTGTTTCAGTCTCATCATAAGGGTCCTCAGTGGACTCTTTCCCGCGATGTTAGATAATGTCTGATGCAGACTACATGCGTTATACATGGTGTGAATGTAAGGTAGCGTTGCCAAGGGAACAAGAAGACATGAAACTCTTAAATTCACAGTTGATCCCATCAATAAAATGTACAATTAAGTTTATTTTATAGTCACTATGTCCGGCATATTTGGGCTTCATAAGAATATAATTTTCAGCTTCATCATACTCTGAGGATACATGTGAGGATGTATAGTCCCACACATTCGGTACTTCTATACCTAGTCACATATACATCTAACATGTGGCATTTACCCACTTAAACTCTTTATGGAAATAGCTATAAGAACATACCTCCAAGCCCGCATTTATTTTATGCGAGGAATGTATATACTCACCTACTCTCCGAATCAGTATGTGTAGAATGTTTAAGTATTGAGTGCAGGCTCTCGGTTTTAGCTTCAAGCAGTCCTGTAGAGGGAGTTATCTCGGTTATCTTCGTATTATCTGAGAGAGAGAAAAGAGAAGTTCCATTTACAATGTAGAAACTACAGAACAATTCAAAATGTTACTTTCCAGAGACCAAAATAGTTTGAATTGTTATGCGATGAATGTAATTCTTAAGCAATTAAGATTTGATATAAGTGTTCAGTTATATTTAAATTTAAACAAAACATACATTCATAGAGTTCGCTCGTCGACAGCTAAGTTTTAAACTATATATCGTTCCCACAACTTCCCCGTTGACTCCTTGTATAGTCCATTAATGTTTTACCATGTTATACCCCTTGCCTCTGCCGCCTCTGTGTTTCTTGGTGATCCTTATACAAAAGCATAAAGTATAAAGTGATGGTTTCCTTTTCACCATTTTATTAAGTTTCTTACCTTGTTCCTTTTCTTTAATTGATTCATTCACTGCATTACTGGCCGACTCACTCGGTATCCCAACTGTATCAGTTTCGGGTCCAATATCTTCGACATGTTGGCTGATGAACATTGATTCAATAATAGAATTGTTAATTGAAACATCAGATCTAAATCAGTTCCATTTAAGCTTACTTTGAAAACGGTTACAAAAAATTGAATATAGAATGAACGATATATAAGTTCCATCATAGCATATTTCCATTCAGTCCAATTTATTTCATTTGCCATAGAAAAAGCAAAGGAAACTTGTACTATAGAAAAAGTGCAATGGCCCGTGCAATGGACTTTCCTTTCTTGGCGCCAGTCAAGAATCAATTTGGATCCTTTGTTTTAACAAAATGATTACCCAAGCGAATAAAATGATAACCTAATTTTCATTTCCATATAGGTTATCTCTCTTAATACGTATAATGTTAAGGTTTGTCTCTCGAAATTTCGACCATAATTTCGAAATTTTGACATGGATAGTCCAAATTTCGTCCATGTCCTATCTGGGCCACCGTATCATCTACTATCCAGTGAATGTGCATGCAGGACCCGTGTTCTGTTATTGTATAGTAAGATTTGTTTACCCTTCTGTGATGAACCTGTTGCTCTTAGATGATGAGGCACTTTCTTCATCGCACAAAGCTCCGCTATCATTGGCTGTTTCTTCACAACCATCATCATGATCTGATCCTGCAGTGTCAACTTGAAATGCATTGATCGTCCTTTGGATATCACTACTGATCTCGTTTACGTTTCCTCTGTGGACTGCGCCGATCGCAATATCTTCTTCCACAGAGGAATTAGGTTTTTGAATACTTCTCTCACCAGGGGCGATGTTTTCATCCGTAGTGATTAGTTTGGTATTGCCCAATTCCGCGACGTTTTCGTTGAGATGATCGAAAAGAGTTAGCGGTTCTTGACCTAGATCATCATTACTTCTGTCGTCTGCCACGATGGTTTCGAAAGAATTCCCAAATACTGTTGTATTTACTGCTCCTGAATTTTCATTCATTTTCGCACAATACATACATTCCATCTGTTGTCGTATTCGTTGATCGATCATGCTCAGTGTATTACACTCATACAGCCTACGCGGTGTTTTGCATAAAGCATTTCTTTATGCGTGGTGCAAAGAACGCGTTCACTGCCGTGCCGAGGCGCGATAAACGCTTGTCGTGTCCCCAGGGTTGAGGTGGTTCTCTGCGCGCGCTTACTGTCGTGCGTACGACTTTCACGCCACAGCAAGCAATCTGGTGCCGAAAGCGTCTGTCTACTATATCGAAAGAACTATGTTAATAAAGAGTTTTCCAACATGCATACTTGACTCCATATTCTTATCACGAGGCCTGACCCGAGACTCACAGCAGCACTAGTCACGTTCAGTACGAAACATATATATTTCTTATACTGTCATCTTCGCTTGGATGAAAAATCGAGAATTTAAGAGAAATTTTGGTGATCTGTTAGCAATCATATATATTTTACCGAATGATGCATGAACACGTTTGCGGCGTTTTGACAAGGAATAATAGGCCAGGCGTCATGTCCTAACTGTACGTGTTAACATTATAGTCACATGGAATGTCAATGTACATCGCATTCTAGACGGAGGCCGGCTTTGCCAACTCTTCCCTTGACGACTAAGATCATGTGTAGTATCGTTCCCTTTCGAGGGGAATGGTGATACACACCCGACGATGATCACACAGTCACAGTCTCGATGCAAGGGGACTGGGGTTGAGAGCGGATCAGTCGTTCGGTAGTTTGGTTTTCGTGTTTAGGTTCTTGTGGGTGACTTTTCTTAAAAAGCATAGTGATTTGCGGCCAGGCTATAATTAGTCTGTTAGTTGCGACCAATGAATTCCTAACAATAGTCTAAGAATCACACAATAGACATATACGCTGGCCATTGATGATTAACCTGTACATCGCTTGAATTAGTTTCAATTCATTGCACATGGATCGAGAGTTAGTATAGCACGCATACATCGAAGTTTAGATTCCATTGGAAAAACTGTTTATCGATCCTTTTGTTGTTTTTTGTTCCGGTACCTGAATTGCGAGCCCAGTACGGTAAGGGACGGATATAGTTTGGAAAGCGTCAGTGACTAAATTTCTGTTTCAAGTGACAGCAAACACTTATTCGTGAGATTTTGGAAAATTGGAAGAAGCGATGGGTCGGAAAGGGTGCCGACATGTAATTTACAGTGCACAAGGCAACGTGATTTACAAGGACCTGATATTGTTTAGGTCTACTTCACTTTTATTTTTACCAAATTTCTTAATTTTCTTGACTCTGTACACGTTTTAACTATTTTATTAAGCATTATTAATGTATTTATGACTTCTTAAATGTTCATACATTTGATATTATTATATGTCTTATTAGAGGGCCTCGTGGAAGATTAGCTATTGCTAAACGAGCTACCCTCTTAAAATAAAGTTTAAATAAATATGGATGAAAGCCCTCATGCCCACTCTAAGACACGGTAATCATACGCCGTTATTATGTATGATTGGTATATTGATATGCATTATCGATATAAAATATCAATAAAAGTTTAGAGGTCAAAATGGTAAATAGTCTAATGCATGATTATTGTAAAGACTAGTACAAACCAGGTCTCTAAGTGTTAAAGACTTCTTTCCCGACTTTAAAAAATCCCCAGATAGGGTCGCACATGTCGTGAAAGAGACCTTATGGTTTTGTTTAAAAAATTGTCTAATGTAATCTCACTCTGTCGTCCTCCGGCGGATTTATAATCTATATTTAGTTTCTATATGCTGCCCCTAAATTAAGACTCTAGTTGGGTCCTACGCCATTGAAATCTACGGAAGCATTGAAGGGTAAAACTACTTTAATTTGGGTTTCAAATTCACACTTTGTAAACGTAAAATTCACTCTTTACAAACCTTAAATTCACACTTTAAAAGTGTCAAATTCACATTTTATAATCGTTAAATTCACTCTTTATAATTCTTAAATTCACACTTTATAAATATAAATATAAGTGTGAATTTAATGTTTAAAAAGTGTGAATTTGAGAATTATAAAGTGTGAATTTAAAGTTCATGAAGTGTAAATTAAACGTTTATGTCTATAAAGTGAGAATTTAAGCCTTTAATAATTTGTGAATTTAAGACAAAACTGAAAGTAGTTTAGCCTTTCAGTGCTTCCGTAGAAATCACAATTTCTTAGCTACACTGACCTGTTCACACAGATTTCTGTAGACGCGTCATAAAAGTATTATTGGTCTACGGAAGCCAATGAAATTTATTGCCGATATTCATAACAATAGTACGAAGTGTCTGGAATATGATATACACTTCTTAACTGAAAGGCGTGTATAGGTTTCCGTATTGCTTGTGACGCCATGATAACGGATATACTACGTACGCGTATTACCGCAACGACTACACATGGTTTCTGCCTGCTGCCTAAAAAGGCACTTTTAGTGTGTATTCAAATAGAATATGACAACCGACCGACGGGAATTGTCAGGGTCGGATCTAGGATTTTATATAGGATTGGGGTCATGGAATCCGACTCACATGTAGGGGTAGCATCTTCCTCCGTAAAAATGGAATGAGAATTGAAATGGTACATTCTGAGGCACATAGGCTTTGAAATTAGTTTTATAATTAGCTCTATATTATAGATTTATTATTGATTTATTATTGATCCGTGCCTGGATGTTGTTCGTCATAATTCTACGGGAACCACTGTCAAGGTTCAGATCTCCCTGTTAGCCTCCGACAGGCTTAATCTTGGGCTTTCGTACAGTTCATGAAATGATTGGGGTTGGCGGGAGCTGAGCCAAGTATTGATCAACGCAAAGATAATTTAGCCGTGGACAATGGTTAAGATTCCAAAGAATGTGTACAATCGGTCAAAACTGAGGTAAGTGATCCCAACTAACGAGGGCTAAGTTTTGAATTGTGAAATATGTCATAGAATCAATAAAAGGTCGACTTTACTACCAGCTGGGGTTGGTTAAGTTTATACAAGTTCATCAATAATACTCGATGACGGAAAGTATGTTGTTAGATCAGGGTCACTACTATATAATTATAAGGGTCACTACTATAAGTATAAACTTCGAAGTATGCGAAGTATTCTTCATGAGTATGCTGTATCTGTCGGTTCTCGGCTCAACAATTAACCCACCACGAGCCGAATTTTCTTGATATATTCAATTTTTTAAACTTGAACTGGCATTTTCGACGAGGGTTTTTGGGAGCATTTCTCCCTATGATGAGCATGACCAAGGATGATAAAAGGGTGGAAGGCGGTTACGGTAAATAAGTCGGTTTCTCTATTTTGAGACGGAAGTTCTAGTCTGACACCAACTCTACGCCCGCATTTCTTAAGTTACGAGGTCGCCTCCGTATTCATCCCCTGCCCTGTAAAGGCATTAAAACTAAGAGTATACCTTTAAACTTCCAGTGAATGTGCAAAGTTTGAAAATGTATGGAGGGGGAGGGATTCTGGATATTCTGTCTTTTGTGACGTTACGTGTTCCAGAACGAATGCTCTACTGTCTTGCTGTATAGCGTAAACTTTCTTTTTTGTTTAAACTATAATAAGTGTGAAAACATTGTTCGGAAAATGTGAACATCTCCTTTTCGAGCGTTCATCTTATAACTAGTATTCTTACGTGACGTGACGTGTTCGAGAACGACTGCTCTACTGGCTTGCTTATTTTGTGTATATTTTGGAATCCAGTGTCAATGTAGAGGATCGTTATTTCATAACGAGCTAGCCGTGTACCGTGTCATTTGAGTATATGTACTTGTGTACGTAGAAACTGAACGTTAAAATTAATGGCCTGACACCTGCTGTTTGTAAACATCGGAGTGGAATTCCATACTTGGTACTCAAAGGAGATTGAAGTTTCTGAAAAGTAAGCCCCAAATAAACACAGCCGAAGCACAAATTCGGGGTACAATATAGCGAGGTAAGTTAATAACAGGATCATTATTAATAATCATTACCCTAACTTAAGTAGAGTGCGTTAACGACGGTTGCTCGCATAAAGCGTCCTTCTTTCCTATCATTACCGTCGCATGTGTAGTGTAACACTAGGCCTGTCGTTGCTATTTCAACTGGAATGAGGCCTAACGTCAGCCTAAGCTCCAAAGTTCGGCTCAGGTTAGTTGGTCAATTTAAGAGTACATTGTTTGGCCTTTGGGCATGATGCAAGAATATTCTGCAACTGGCTAGCTACTTTAGTCTATTGTTGATGTGGACCTATGGCCTAAACCTGTGTTACTGTTACTTGTTAGTGTTACTTGACATAGGCCTAACTAAAGCCAAGGAGAAAGGTTACTCTTATGTTATGGTAGCATATTTAATTCTGGGCCATTATGCCTAGTAACAGGAGAACACCTTGTCATTGTTGGAAACGCCTTCCTGAAAACATCTACTATCTAAGCACAGTTGCACTGAACCATGTATATACATTAGCCCTGACTTTTATGTTGAGAATGATGCAACGTCATGCAGGAGTTTTCATAAGAAAGTCCACTGAGTTTTCCATCCTGTGGTGTAGCTGAAGTCGCAATGTGTGATTACTTCACGAAATATATTCAAGTCCACTGAACTTCAAGTCCACAGAGCCTCCATCCTTTTGTGGAGGCGCTGTCTTGGTGGTGATAGAATGGTTTGTTTGATGATCGTGCCTCAGGAGGCAAGTTGAGGTTCCAAAATTGCGGGGTGCTGTATAGTTGTACTGCTTAGGCTAGGTGGATGGATTGATTATGTATGCTAAATTTTAATCCCATTCTCAGGTCAAAAACCTGGGGAATCAAGAAGAAAGATACATATCATTACCTCACATTTCCTAATAGGATAATAGCTTTAAATACAGCTAAAAAAAAAAGTAAAATTGGTACAACTATAGAAAGCAGGGCCTCTCGAGAGATGTATCCTAGCTTGTGCTCTCTCCATTCCTTATCGTTGTATCAGTGCATACCTTTCAGGATATAAGTCTTGGACTGATTTTTTCTCTCTAAATATACACATGAAAGAATGCATAATGTTGTGTCCTTTTCAAAGTAAGTCTTGGATTCTCACTTTTCAAGATAAGACAGCCAAGATAAAACCTAACCATGAAACCAAACCAACTTTAGTTCACTCTTTCAATATCAGTTCTTGCCTCCTTACATTGGAACTGTAACTGTTTGATGATGGTGGTCCCCCTCACTGTATATGGAGACAATAACATGATACATCCACAGTCAGTGTGAATTACCAACTAAGCTGCTTATCATGAAATAAGCAGCTGAACAAAAGGAAGATGCTTCCTTTGTGAACAGTTGCACTTAGCTTCCAATGAACACTCTCTCTTTAGCTTTGTTCCGTAGAAAATTAGGAGTAATTGTACCAGGGGAATCAGTATTACATCAATCTCATCATTTTAAGATGTTCCCTCTTCTTTCAAACCTTCAGCTGTCACAAAGCTAAACTGTTTTATAGCCAAAGCTTTGTATGTGGATGGGAAGTCAGAGCTCTCCCTTTCAAAAAGAACGAGTTTCTCCAGAATTGGATTTGAGATTTGCATTTGATATAATTTGGATGTACTTTTGTTTAATAATTTGGCCTGGTATTCATTGTCTTTGCAGCCATATGTATTTATCTTAGAGGAATTTATAATACCAAGATGAAACACTTTGTTTGCCTGTTGAGCTACTGTGACCCACCACTGTCACTCTACAGTATGTACCTATCTGTCTATCATGTCTGTTCACTATTGTTTTTACAACTGTTTAAGTGCTCTGGAACACTCAGTCTTTGATGGATTTTAATGTTACTTGGACACAATGTTTGATGGATGTTGGGCTACTTTCAGTTATCTGGGAATGAAGGTCAATCATCATTTAGGGGTCACTACAAGCTGTTATGTGAACATTTTTAAAATGTATCTCCCTTCCCAGAAGACCACATGTTCTTGAAAGTTGGTTATAGTGTTTCTTTGGTAGTGCTTCTTTTGGGGTGTACAAGGATGTTGGATCCGAGGTCATTAAAGGTCATTTGAGGTCAAACCCCGAAATCTTTAAAACAGTCTGTCCAGTTATTTTGAATGCTCATTCTTAGATTGATTTTGATGAAACATGAACGTAATGCTTTTTGGATGTTGGGCTACTTTTGGACATCAGGAAGTTAAGGTCAAAGGTCATTTAGAGGTCATTATGTCCAGGCCATTATGTGAAAACCTTTACAATTTATATTCTCTTACCAAGAGAAACCCATGTCCATAAAAGTTGGACACAATGATCTTTGAATGTTGGGCTACTTTTGACCACCCGGCAAGTGAATGTCAAAGGTAAACAAAAGATAAACAAATTGTGAACCACCATCAGAAGGGATATGAGTACTAGTTCAATATTGCAGTATACACCTTGCTGGAACAATATTCGTAATTAAACTCAAATTTGAATGGTTTGAGCTACTGCAATATTGGTGCTCTAGTTTTTGTGTGCAGAAATATACCTTGAACTGGACACATTGGCAAGCCGCTCATGATGCCCCAGTTGATAGCCTACATATCCTTAACACCAGCATTCTCTACGTAGTAATGCCTTGCCTAATGTTTCAAACAGGTGCAATACTGCAGTAGTAACTTGGAACTGGAGCAAGTTCAAATTGTGAAGCAGTACATTTGTCTAACCTACAGTCTCAATGGGAGTTTACTGTGTGGAACAGTTTGTTCAATGCACTTTCAATATAGGTTTTGACAAGTGTGGCGTGCGTAACTCACAGAGACAAGTTCTGACTTAAAAAGTGAAGACTACAAAAGGACAAATTAAATTGCACCATACTCTTATTTTTTCTGTTTCTGAATTGTTTTAACTTTTGTTGTATACACTTATGGGATACTCAATTTGATGTTAACCTGATGATCATTTGGCTGTATCCACCTTAAACAAATTTCATCCAAAAAAGGTTGTAATTCCAGGTGCTTGTGACTATGATTTTATGTGTATGTAACTATGTATGGTTAAGAATTTCTTTGCACATATGATCCAAGTAGATTGTTAGTCAGAACATCTTTCTTTTAGTCTCCATTCCATTTTCCCTGTCTACGTTTATTGTGCAATCCACTTCTTCCAACCATCCCCCGAAATCCTGACATTAATTTCAGCGAGAACATGACTATAGTTACAGTAGCAATAAATATGTCGTAGGCCACATCAGAGTAAACAAAACAATATCTGTCTGCATCAGGTGTGTGAAAGTAGGGACAGAGATAGATGCAGGAATCTTTAAACAAAAATTGATTGTGTCATCTTCCATGTGTAGTCTTATCACTTCCAAATAGTACTGCAACTTTAATGTCTCTTCAAAGTTGCAAGAACTCCATAATGGTATCACATTAATGACATATCACATTCATGAGATATACTGTATATTGTATGCTTTTAAAAGTTCACACTTTATACCTTAGAGATACTGTCACAAGAAAATCAATTGTCCATTAATTGTGATTTTTTTTGGTTGATTTTGATACTAGTCATAGAGAGTCTTAAGTGCATAAAGACACTGGTGATTACTAACAGTAGCAGGAAATATTGCACACTGAAACTGTTACCATAAATGCATAAAAGTACTGTAATAGACAACATTTCCTTGTGGTATAACAAGTAATGTACAGATATACAAATCCACAGTGCCTGATGACCTTACTAAGTGTAGAAAATAGACAAATGGAATTTTGACTCCCAGTGAATTAAAAATATATAAACAAATTGTTGGCCTGAATAGGCTTGGGTTTTAAAAATTTCTCACATAGGGAGAGTCACTACTCTCTAAATTGACATCCTTACAAACAGCTAGGGCAAGACAGATAATCTAATTTAATTAGATTTTTGACCATTTTTAGCAGATAATCAAGTGATGACACAAATTCAGAATGTAAACCACGCAAGTTTATCATGCAGAATGGTCATAAATTGCTACTGTACTAAATTGCCTAGGTGTGTATGTAGCACTTTTCTGTACCCTAAGTCTTGTAACTGTTCGATGATAGTTACGGTTCATTATGAAAGCTCAAAACTAACTGTGCAAAAATGTAGCCAAAAATGTTTGTTATTCTGTAAAGTCCTTGGCCCTCCTAACTGTATTCTGTTTGACCACTTTGAACTCTAGAGGAGTTCTTTGTTGGAGGTGCTAGTGATAAGCCATTGAGCCTTGCATAGTGCATACAGCGTGAAATGAGAATGCCACCAGGTTGGTATAAAATACAAAGTCCCTCCAACCAGCAAAGCAGTGAGTCCACAAGGAATGCATCCTTTTGAATAACATATCATTAACCTTGCTGCAAAGACAAATGCCCTAGAATCTCTGTGATAGAATAACTTGTAAACATGTAATTATTAAAGTGATTAAAATTTTACATTATGTCCAAACACTAATGTTTACTTGAACTCTTATGATTTCTCTCTCTCTGTTTTAGTTTAATTTTTTATTATCAGTACTTTTTGTATATTTATATTGGAATGAAATCAAATTGAAAGGTCTTATCTATTTATGTATTCATGAGCTGTTAAATGTTAAACTAATCATGAGTTCTGTTAAACTAATCTTAGACTAATAACCTGTAATTAAGAATCTAAGGACACTGAGCTTCAAATGTTATTTCTGAAATAGTTTACATCTAAGTCATTTTTTCATTTGAATTTAACAGATTTGAAGAGGGTAAGATATATGTACATTAGCCATTTCACAATTATTTTGCCAGCTATCAATTGCTTTCAAACTTTCATCAAAAGTAATAGATTTTGGTACTCACCTATTTGTCTTCTAATCTACACTATTTATATTTGTATATGTTAGCATGTTTTGCTCATTAAGAAGTCAATTCCGTACAAACATTTCCTGCGTAAATGACCTACAGTACAGTAGGTCATATCTTACACTCAGGACTTTTGTAAGAACTTACCATGAAGTTGCTTGCAAAGAAATTAAAAAAGCTTAGTGCCAAAGAAATTGTTCCATACTGGAGTATATATTACATTACTATGTGTTTATTTAGTGGATATTGAATATTCTGCAAGTCTATACTACTATATATAGTCATATTCACAACATATAGATATATATGCAAGTGATATATTCCATTTAAGAAGAAAGGAAGAACATTTCAGTTTTACCCAATTACAAATGTAACAGGGAAGAACTTAACGTTCAAGTTTTGTGTAGTAGTTTTGAGAGGTTTTAACGTTCTGCTTATTTATGTGTGTACAAAATTTGTATGCAGTTGTCTCTTGTACAGTTATGTGAGCATTTTGCAATGCAAAACTGGATAAATTATTCTCCATTAATATGCATTATTATGGTAATTTATTCATTGGATTAGCATTTTTGCAGATAACACTGCAGTTTGTGTATTGTATTCAGTATCTTGCCAATGTAAGAATGCCAAAGGTAACTTGTGTTAAAACAAATTTCAAGGACTTTTGAAATCCTTTAATTTTGTTTTGAAATATCAAGCCAGAATTTCAGTTTCCGAAGACAACCCAGAGCTTCTCTATAGCTGTATGTATAGCTATGTCTACAGTATGCCAAATTGCCAATTAACATACATACAGTGTGTAGCGAGGGTGCAAGTGTTGGGTGGTTTGAACTGTCAGTTTCTCCTCACATGGAACTTACTTTTGGTAACATTTGGTAACCTTTCGTAGAATCGATGCAGTCTGATATTTTCATATGTGTATATGTGTATTTTAGTATACATAAGCTTGTAACCTGCACATGGCATGTTACAGGCAAAACAGAGACGGTACGGACACAACATTCATCTCTGCTATTCTGTGGGCTACATGTGTTGGGGTCTTGGGGACTATTGGAAAAGCAAACTAGTGACCTGAGAGAAGTGTGGCATGTGACATTAGGAGACTTGGAAATCTTTGAAAGACAATGAGTTAAGTTAGCAATTTATAAGAATACAGGCATATATTCCATAAAAATACTGAAGGAGAGCAACACTGCTTGTCCGCCATTCATGTCTCCCCCCCCCCCCCTTTTGTAGTAACCTATTGCATTAGATTACAGTATAAAGTATGTCAAATTTGAACCTTTTAAGGTTATCCACAATGTTCCATACATTGTATCCTCGATAGTAAGTACTCCTGAGAAGTTGAGTCTCTTCTCAGTTTCAATGTCAGTATATATGGGTAAACCCTCTATTCATCCATTCTACTAGAGCTTTTTGGACTACAAGTTTTACTGTACTTGTTCTAAGCCTCATTTAGTATAGGCTTTAATTTTGTAAGGAAGAACAAGGTTTATACTCTTCTCGAATTTAAACAGTTTATACTTTTTTTTTCCAACACACCCATGTCTGTCAATGATGCACTGCTTGTCATTAACAGGCGCTGGAATATAATGCGTCAGCCGTCAGACATAAAAATTAGCTAATAATCCACCGCAACACGTTTATATTCTTCTTCCCAGTAACGTGTGATATTTTTATATATATTTTCCCCTGCAAGACCTGTGGCTCTACTAGCAGACTTTGATTGGATTTGTTTTGTCACTCAAGTATGAAATATGTAGGCAGATGATATTTTATGTCAATAGTGATGAAGACGCGTATATGATGTGACTCTCTACCTGCTAATTATTAAACTGTCATCAAGGATTTGGAAATTATATGAAAACAATATCAGGTGGATACTGTCTTGTTGAAAAGTTCCTAAAGGGTGCTTTTATAGACATTACAGGTTATAGTTTGTAATGAGATCTGCTTTATATGATTCACCTATGTTTCACCTATTGTATGATTCACCTATTGTAATCTGAAGCCTACAGTGTTGATATAATCACAACTGATGGGAGGAGACCTAATTTGCATAAAATCAAACATGTTGAAGATACAGTTAGAACTGTTATTCTTTTAAATTTAGCTCAGTCATATATCATATTTGCCTTATTAATGTATTAAATTTAGTATAAAAAAAAGGAGATGGGAAATGTTGGATAAAAGAAAGGAAACTTTGATTGAAATGAATACTGTTCTATGAACAATCTACTGTGGTCAAGTACAACCCAGACTTGATTTATTGCAAGAGGATACACATGTGTATATCCTTGTAAAATAAATACATAACAGTATCTATATATAGAGGTTCTTTAGGGTGTACTTGTAGTATGTTACAGCTTTATAGATTTTGAAATTTGTTCAGGTTCAGAAAGGTACTGAAGATGCTAATTGATGGTGTTTGTATTTAAAAAAATTATGAAATGTTGTTGTAGTTAGACAGTGATTTGACTAATTTTGCATATCATTTGCTTTGTCAGTTGTCAGTTGTCAGTCAGTTGTCAGTAATTATTGCTGCAAAGCTGTCTGCACTGAGAAAGAAGGAAAGAAAGGAAAAAAACAACAAAACAACAAAAATATTATTAGACTGCTCTCAAAAGCCTACACAGTAACTGGTGTGTGTCTTGTAATATTCAGGAAAATGCCACTGAGACCCAGATTATAACCAGTTAGCTTTTTTCATGCCCTGGCATTTTTTTTATCGAAGGGCCAGCTAAAATTGTTAAATATGTAGGCCTGACTGTTTAATCTACAGACCTTTGTCTAAATATACATTATTAATTAGTGACATACAGTAGTACATGCCAACAGACATTGCTTCTATTCTGTGCATCTTTTGTGTACCGTACAGTTGTACTGTCATATTCCTTTCTAGCGAGAATCAATAAATTTTGGTGCTAAGTTGAATGGTACCGTTGCATGTACATTACATCATCATGCCATTGATAAGCCAAAGTAAAAAGTGTGCACACATATCTCTGTACAGTCAGGTATTGTACAGTGTACGGTACCTGTTAGGATGTACTGTAATTTATGTTATATAGTACCCAAATATGCATGTAAATATGCAGCAGAATTTAAAGCAGACATTGTTTTGTTGAAACAAAGAAGTTCCAAGGAGGCAACAGTATTTTGTAAATGTATACATATGTGTGTTTTGCAGAGATACAGTAGTGTGTTAATCTACGAATTGTTCAAAGTTTTCAGTAATTAATGCAGTTGTTTATTGTTATTTGTTAGAAAGATGCATAATGCCTTTATTGTTTTCACATGTCAATGGTTCTGTTGTGAACTTATTGCTGCATTGATTGTTTAATACAAAGGATCCACCTGAACACAACACAGATGATATCCTTTGGAACAGTATGTTCATTTTAGAATATTAATAGTACTTTTAACTTATTGTGCTGTGGTACAAACTTTTATCTTTCTACAGTAATCTTTAGGATGTTTAACACCTCAAGCCAAGGGTTAATGGCTTGATTATAGAGATGAGGAGCTCATGTGTTTGGCGATTGCAAATATAGGAAAGTAGCACTTTCCTGATTTAATTGATGCTCTCATTAATTTGCTTCCTTTTATCATTAGAATAGATCTACCTGTTCTCTCTTTTTGCTTGCTATTCAATTAACTAAGTTCAATCTTCAAATTAGATTAGAGAGTGTTATCCATAGCAGTTTTGCTGAGTTCTTAAGTGTGACCATGACCAACTTGTATTGGAAACAGCTTAATAGTTTGCTATAATTTGATAGTTAGCTCTCGGGATATTCTAACTGTACATACTGTAGCAATTGCAGTGTTGTCAGTTGTGATCTGTCCAATAGGTCGGTATATATATATATAGAGAGAACCATTTGAATGAGAGATAAGAGACGTTTAACTTACATTGAGAACACACTTGAAAACAGAAATTAGTCTGAAACTGTTGGAGCCTCATGTATCTGATGGGGTAATAAGAATTTTGGTATTATTTAATTAACAACCTGCATTATATTGGTAATGAAAGAAATTTTATTAAAATATATCAGTAAAAATCCCTTTGCAATGTGACAATGTAAGGAAATGTAGTTACTACTCTATTGGACCCTAAGTTCTGCTTGAGGTAAAGACACTCAGTTAAAAACATTAATTTATGTAAATTTATGCGCCATTGCAAAATTTAACAGTTCAAAAAAAGAAAATAAATATCAGTGATCTCTTATGTTTGAGATTTATTTATTAATATGAAATCTACTTATTTCATATTTATGTCACGTTACAGTGTGTCTTTGACCTTCAAGTCATCTCTTTGGAGTCATGCAAATTCAATTATAGTGTAATTGATTCGGTACAGCGTGAGTCAGCCATTGCCTGTGTTATTAGAGACATGACCATGTCGCAATATCGCCACAAAATGAGGCAATTATGATACGTAATAATACGTAATAAGGATGAAGTGCTAAATATAGTCCGTCCACTTATTTTTATATCAATGTACAGGCGTGCCGTACATTCTTCTCCTAATCACGATATAAATTGAATTTTCTTTTTAACCTTCTTTCTTATTTTTTTTATTAGACATGTATCTGTTGGAATTTGGGATATTTTTAGTACATGTCATAGTGGGTGGGGAACTCTGTATCACACAAATAGTTTTCAGAAGTTAACATTTCTTAAATTCTATGCTTCAAATCTGTTCTCATTGCTTTGAAGTTAAGCTATTACTGAAAGGCTGTTTTACAGTTTACACTGCCTGTAGTCCTAGTTTGGTACATGTATCTCTTGGGCAATGTTTTCCATCATCATTATCTCTCCCATGTGAGACCTGTAAGTTGCATTTTCTTAGTACTATATGAGTATTGATGTACCAGTGAGTATGTAACATTGTATTTACACCTGGCAGGTGAAGCAAGGAGGTGACTAACGAATGTGTGACACCAGTGTATAGCATAACATCATGTAGTGCGGCCTGCTACGATATGTCGTTTGTCCAAGAATTTTTTCACGAAAAGTTCCAGCTGCTTAGGAAATGTTATGTGTGTTGGGAGCTCTCCATTTTTCTACTTTATCAACCAGTGTAGTTAAGAAAAAAATATTTCTTCAGTATCTTTTCTTTAAAACCTTCTTTCATATTTTTATTTTTTTGTATAACATCATGTAGTGCGGCCTGCTACGATATGTCGCTTGTCCAAGAATTTTTCACGAAAAGTTCCAGCTGCTTAGGAAATGTTATGTGTGTTGGGAGCTCTCAATTTTTCTACTTTATCAACCTGTGTAGATAAAGGGTGTGAAGACTCGCTCAAAAAGAAACGTCTAATGCCGGTAATCTGACCTAGTTTCGAATGAGGTGTAACAGAAGTGTTAGACACCACTATCGATCCCAGAAAGTACACACACACAGCTTGCTACCATCGGTAATTAGACACTAGTGTACAGTCAGTACATACAGCTGCGGTCAATACCCACAGCACAGTGTACAAACAACACAGTGATGGACATCTCAAATATTTCTTCAGTATCTTAGAAAGAAAGAAAAAATACTAAAGATTTTTGGAACAATATCATGTCCAATGTAAATTGCGATCAAATCTTCCAAACACAAAAGAGCCAGTGCATCATTGTTCCTCTCTATCACTCCATGCCTCTGTACATCAACTGCTGTGGCTGAAGATAAGAAGAAAACCTGAAAAACCAAAATCTAAATATGATATTCTTTGATGTTGATGGAAAATCATGTTAAAGACAATTGTTGAAGGAGTGTAATTCATTGGGAATTCTCAGCCTGTATAAGAATGGGGATTTAAAGAATAGAATTGGTCCCCAAATCAATGATACATAATTTTTAGTTTGTTATACATAATAATTACTCAATAATTTTACTTAGAATGAAATGATTCTCACTTAAACCATTTGGCACATGTGATTATTAAACCATTCTGCACATGTGAATGATGTGATTCCTTCCATCCATGTTAATGCACAAAGATTCAGCATTTATTCTACCATTAATGCCATATATATGTGATGTTGCTTGCAGATCTACGTTTTCAGTACATGGCATTAACGAAGAAGGTGATATTTTTCAGCCGTAACCCTCTCGTTCTGCAATTTACTAGTTTACCAGCTTATACCTTCATGTATAGAATGCAGTTGCTAATCACCACCAAGCGCTTTGAAAATGCGACCTTGTAGATCCTTCCATTGTAACCAGTAGACGGAAAAATGTTAATGATCCTTTCCTTACAGTTTGCCTTCCTGCTTATCATGATTAAAAATTAACTGTGCGATGAGTAAGTTCTTCAAGGTTTCGCAGTAACAGTTTATGTTTATGTAACCATATGTAGCTTATTAAATTTCAGACTTTTTTCCTTTTAATTGAGAAATATAGAAAATAACATGCACAATCAATCAATTCGTCAATCAATCAATCAATCAATCAATCATAATCTGCCACCAGTTTCATCTTGATCTACTTATCAGATTCTTTTCTGTGAATAGTCTTTATATGGTGGTATATGATAACTTTGTGTTTTCCCGATCTTTGCGTATGGTGAATATGTAGCTCAGCACAGATAGACAATGTAGTTGCTGCGTTTGAAGTCAAATCGTAACCTTATTCTCAAATGCAATTTTTTGTTTTCTGTCTACACAGTCTTTACAGTTCAAGTTAAAACAGTTTTGTACTTTGAGCAGAATTAGTGGAATGACTGTACATTTAAAGTGAAATCTAATGCCTGAACAAACGTATGGGAAAATAATCTTCCTTG
The DNA here is from genome assembly GCA_000934455.1 of Apostichopus parvimensis. NCBI lineage: Eukaryota > Metazoa > Echinodermata > Holothuroidea > Aspidochirotida > Stichopodidae > Apostichopus > Apostichopus parvimensis. The sequence goes on along the minus strand of JXUT01145221.1, from coordinate 20,944 downwards.
CTTGGAGCTAAATTTGTTTTGAGATCATTTTCTAGAATAATCTCATTCTGTTGAAATCTGTTTAAGCCATTGATAAAATCTAGTAGTTGAAGGATAGAACTAAAACTACAGAGCTTCATCAAAGAGATTGTGATATCATTATTGACATCCTATGAAAGATCATTCATTCTCTTTGAATTGTGAAGTTAACCATCTACCTTCCTAAAATGAGAACTACTGTACTGATCTGATGTAACCATTCTGTAATAATCCTATCACATTGTCTTAATGCTCAATGCTAAATTATACGACGCAATCATTCTACGATTTCCTGAGCAGCCATATATGCTACGTGCAACATCACAGTGAAATAGCCTCAGGGGGTTTGCGAAGCAATATTTTTGGATGTTGCCGTAAGTGTCTTTCACTCAAGGGATGGAGACTCCAAAGAGCATTTAGTCACATGACACTGCTGTGGATATACTAGATTCTTTTTGTTTGTATCAAACAAAGCTTTATTTTTTATGATTTGTTCTTCAAAGAATGAAAAAATGGTGTCAGTAGATTCATTAAGAATGTTTCGGCTAAGAGTTGGGATATTGAGGGGGGGCGGCAGATGGGTGTGTGTGCCAGACTGTTGGAAGTTCCTTTCACTGAAGATATAACAATGACATACTTAATGTATTTTGCAGTGTGTAGGAAAGCAATCTCTTGGAATAGGCAGGGGGCAGGCATGGGACTGGCAGGGGCCAGGTAGGGGACAGGAAGGGGCCAGGTAGGGGACAGGCAGGCCTTCTGACCACAAGATAGTTTACAGATAATGAATACCGTGAATAGATGCAGTCGTGTGAACATTTATGTCATTGAACTACAGAATGAGTTTCCACATTTGTGAACAGTGTGTTGTTGTGTGTTGTTCCTCTTGAAACTAACTCTGCTGGTGTAAATTGCTGGCAAATCATCGGGAGAAGTGGGTCTGTAACTGTCTTCAAATGCTACTGATATTCTTCCAACCTAGTATCTCCTAAGTTGGCATTCATAGATCTGAATTCATCAATTATGTGGTTGAATTAAACCCATCAGTCCCAGAGAAGCCTCATCAATGTAAGCTGGAATGATTTGTATATAAATGTACATGTACATTTACAGTAAAGCATCATTGTGTAACCTTTGTCATTGCATCTCCACAGTACATGTACATAACACATACAGTATAATTAAAGAGACTGTTGTAGTTTACTGTGCATCATGACAGTCTGAAACAAGTCATAATCACGAATATGCACCTGCATGTAAGTGCCAGTGAGGCACGGTAGATAAATGTGATACTAATGCTTTTGTTGTACTTAAACATATACTTTTGTTTTTTGGGGGAACAAGCATAATTCTTTTCTTATAGGCAGAACCGAAATAGGCAGGTGCTTTTCTTAACAAATCAGGTCGGAAAAGTACTTTTGTCGATGACTAATGATCATAATTAGGAATATAAATAAGAAGTTTATCGTTTAAATTTACAGCTGCAAGACTGATTCTAGCTAAGAGAAAGACACTACACAGAGATATCAAATTCTGTCTTTCGATCATAGAAAGCTGATGAGAGAAATTAAAAAATTTAAAAGAAATCCTGACAAGACATTCTGATCATGATATGGTCATATGTACATATTAATTATTATTGCACTCCTTTCTTGAATACCTGTCTTGCCTCAACTGAATATTAAATATCCCATATGTACGAAGTCTAGCAAATTGGTACCTGATACATCTTGACATTGCTTTCTTACGCAGTTAATGTCAGAAAGTGTGCTTATAATACATGAGAGTCCAGATATGCAGCACTGTTCATGGCAACCATGGTTTCTCCGATACGATTGAGAATCAAAATCACAATTTCGCTTTGACTCTGCCACAATTTACCTGACGTCAGAACTACGTTGCCCTCGGAATCCTCAATGCTATGTACCATTGATAATGAATTTTTACTGTTAAGTGTTCTCAGTGTCAGTGGTAATCTGGTCTTTGTATCGGCTGAAAAGAATTTCAAATCACATTACCGTTACTTGAAGTTCTCGTCAGATTGCTATGACATCGATAGGTGCTGTTCAACAGTCAAATTGACTGTCGCATAGAGTTTCAAAGTGTTGAATAGACCATCGACAGATCAACAAAAATTGAGAATTGTTCAAGTGGGGCTATAAAACTTGACTTTGAGAATCGTGGTAAGAAGCATTAATTGGTTGTACATAATATTGGAACAATTTTCTCTAATTCAGTGACAGAAATGTTGCAAAATACGTCAATTTAAAGGAAATTGTGTAACTTCGGTTGAGACTTGCGCTTTAGCCGTTGACTTGACCAACCATCCAATATGGGTCTTTTCAAAAACAATACCAGAAAGGAAATAAAAAATGGAGAAAAAAAAGAAGACTCCTACAGCTACATTTTAAGTTGATGATGCAATCTTTTCACATCGTCAAAGTTTTTTGAAAAAAGGTGCAACTAAAACGTGATAATAAAAAAACATATACCTACACGGCTACACTTAAGCTAGTGATGCCATCTTTTCAGATCTTTTCACATTACAAAATTTAAAAAAAAGATTACAACTATAAAGTAATGTTCTGAGAAAATTAAAGAGGAACAGATATATAAGCTATATGAGACTGACACTTTTTTTTCTAAATTTATAGCACATTAATGATGAGCCTTACAACGTCTTCACTTATTCAATAAATCTTTTATGTATATAGTGTATGTAATAGCACATATTTTGTTGGCAAACACAAATAGGTCTCGTCAATTAATGTCATAGAAATGTTTAATGTTGTCAATCTAAGAGAGAGAGAAAAAACAAAATACAAATTCCCAGTGGCCTCCTCAAAGTCAAGAAACTTGAGTTGCTTATTGGCTACTTGGTAATCTGAACCTAGGATGTTGAATAAATACTTGTTAGCTTTTAGTTTTGTCTGTTATTCAGAATACACAGTCGAGGCGTGTAAGTTCTTCCTCATCGTAAATGTGGCTGTTGACAGCCTCCTTCAAAGTCTCTACTTTTTATTTGCCATCTAAGTCAAGTTTTCAGTTTCTGAGTTGACGTATTTATTGTAGAACCGAAGATAGGCTTAGCGGTGGCTTTATACGTGGAGTGTTAGCTATGTGCGATATACCATGCTTCATGACCAAAGTTCACATTTTGGATTAGAAGAGGGGAGTTGCCTTGATAAAAATCATTAAAGTCCTGCCTCGAAAGCAGCTTGTTTTAAGTGACACTCTGCAGTTTGTAGACATAGTGAATTTGTCCGGTTACTTGTAGCTCAATTGAATTGACTTTGTTGTTTCCAGTCAGTCATATGGAATTTTAAGTGCCATTAAAAAAGGATTTCCTTGAGTGAAGGTATTCAGTCTGAATGTTAACTATTTAAGCAATTTAAAACCACATGTTGTGCCAGTGCAATTTGCATGGATTTACGAGTCTGTGAGACACTTGAATTATCAATAGCAGGGTAAGTTTTTCCCAGGTATCGATGTACTACTTAGCACTGTCTTGGAAACATCGTCTCGTACAGTGGGTGAGTTTTGGAAACATTTCACAGCCCATAACCATTTAGCTGTACATTTCCTAGTAAATTTCTTTACTGTTGAGAGGTTTAAAGGTTAGCAAGTGACATATTTAGTATTAATTTTTAGTACAGTAGGTGGCTAGATCTAGAGATGGCCAGTGTACAGTCAAAGCTTGGTAAACATACCACACACAGGTAGTGTGCACTGTAGAGCAGCTTGTTTCTAAGTTAAATTGCTAATTTACTATAATATTGAACTAAAACCTACTTAGAAGTTTTCAAAATACAATTATTTAATGATCAAACTACTTAAGACCTTCTGTAAGGTTAAATGTTTTTTTCTCAAATGATGATTGATTTGGTTGTAAGGGATGAATCCAGAAGATTGTACTGTACAGTGGTTGTCACCGGACACTTTTTTTATATTAATATTAATTGCATACATACATTTTCAAAATGTTGGACTTTTATTATTTTGGTTTTAAACTATATATATCTGACAATAATCAATGTGACAAACTGCATTGTTTTATGGAATCAGTAAATATTATGAAAAAATCAACTCAAAAGTGCTGTTTTAACCATTCCAAGAGAGAGCTTGTGTTCTTTTTTTAATTTTTTAATTTATGGTAATTGTGAAACTTTTCTTTATAGTTTCTTTGAATGTACAGACAACAAGTTCTTACTGAATGCCATACTTTATTAATTTTCATATCATTTTTACTAATTTTTGAGTTTGGATAATAATAATAATAATAAACCAATGAGTATTAAACAGCATTACTATGGTTAATACCTCATGTTTGAATAGTATTCATTAGTAGCAACAAAATGGTGAAATTGAGATACTCAGATTGCAAATAGCTTTGAAGGATGTAAAAGGGGGGATTCTTTGTGACAATGAGAATAATTAGATCCACAAATTATAGCATATTAAACAAGATACTTGGTTTATTCTTCTGCTTGCCTTAACCCTTCTGTAACTCTGTCTACCCAGTATGTAACTTTACAGTCTACATTGACCCTCTCCCCTGTGCCGACTTCCACAATTTATCCTTTGGAATCTACCATTCGTGAAGTCTACAAAGGCAGCTCTGTGGCCAGATTTCAATTACCTTGAACAGATGTTTAGTTCCCTATTTAAGCAGCTTTTTGCATTCAGTTAAAAATCTTACCAAGCATACCAAGTATAGCTGTTGATCAAACTACGTAAGACACTGTCCCAGAGTTGTTTTGTCACCAAATGAAGGTTGACAAGCAAGTAATTAAATTCCATTTGGTTCACAACATTTCTCTGCCCAGAGACTTCATATATAAAATGTTAATTACATTCAAAAATGATAATTAGTAAAAATTTCAATCTTTCTTTAACTTCCGCTTCATTATATGTGAAAGGAAACTTGACCAGTAAAGATAATGAACTACATTCTAAGGGAATCATAGTAACGAACAGGAACAGGAACATGATCACAATCAACTAAAAAAACTGAGTACACAGTTAGGTTTTGTGTACACAGTCTTTCAGCGAAAGGGTCTTTCAGACAACCCCTGTTCTGTGCCTCCGTTCTGTGTTGCTATTGTATGTGAATCACACAGTGATTTCACTGCAATACCATCCATGACATGACTGACCCCTTCTAAGGGTTCGTTCATCTACATTGACATGTATTAAAAGACCGAGACTATATATATGTGTAGACCTGTAAGTATTGTGACAGTATGCCTTCGTCATGGAGAAATAAACCCATGTAGGATCTATACACGTATAGATTAGTGTGAGCAACCTGCTGTCAAAGTTGCCTGCAGCCATGTTAACTATGTATTCATTTTCTCTCATATATACAGTATTTGCTATGTATAGAGAATTGATTTGGGATGTTGCAGGTGGATATATGTATATGTATATATGTGTGTATACATATTGTATGCATTTACATAAGCGAGGTATTAAACAGCTGATCGTAGCAATCAGGTTATGCAAAAAAACAACCACAACTTTATTAAATCAAGGTCCTAAGCATAATCTAGACTTTGATAGAACCACTTGACATTCTTTTTGGTAAAAGATTAGAAGATAATTGAGTGATGTAGCTGGTTAGGGATATTCTTTATTTGTGTTCATAGAGTTAGTTCTTGGGACCTTGCACATTGACTCATCTCGTACCCATAAAACTCCCACTGCAGGAGTAGAGCAAGCAATGGTATAGGATTTAACACCACATGCTGCTACTGTACTAACTATGTGTTAATAAAAGAGCCATCCACACACTGTTACTACTAATAAAAGAATCATTTGGTTTATAGTTATTGCAGTATCTTTTGTTGCACTGACTGAGGAATTTAATTGTACTTTATTCCATTAAGGAATGATACAATGTTTGACAGTATTACACAAATTTAGAACAGGGTGGCTTTAGTTGACCAATATAATATGCAACATATATTGATCTATGTCAATTATATTAACAGTGTAGGTGACAATTAATTGAGGAGCCTGATAAAAAGTCTTGTAAAACATTTTACTAGCATTTTGATTATAAGCATAATTGTTTTCTGTTGCAATAATTTTTGATCTTGTAGCCTTTTAAGATGGACATACTTTTTTATTGAATCATAAAATATTGCCTTTGTACTGTACTGAGATTTGACTGTTGGCTAAAATAGTTTGTTACAAAACATTTACTGTGCAACTCATAAAGGTCTTGAAAGTGCTTTTCAAAACACCTTAATACTTTCTTTGTACAGTATTTAGTTGACACCATCAGTGGAAAATTGCTTTATTACATATCAAGCATTTGGCAAGATTTACTTCACTCCTCTCTTACTTGTCTCCATTCTACATTTGCACTCTCCCATCTACCTAAGCTACATGACGAAATGTTTTAGCACAGCGCCCTCTATACCTACTTCATGTGCACCGCCCACTTTCTCCTTCTGAATCTACCATTCAGAAGTGAAGCTACTTGAATTGCTTGGCGGAATTTTCATCCGACTGTTTCTGTCAATTTCTTACACTTTGGTGATAGTTTTTTGGGTTTCCATCACCTTGGAAAGGGGGGGGGGGGAGGCTACTGAGCTGTGGACATAAACAGCATTCTATAGCTGACTATTTGAGTACAGCCAATGCTATCCTGTCCAAGGTTGTTCATCACTAGCTTTAACTTTCTCTGTTCATGGTTTGTGTCATAGTATCACTTTTAGGATTGTCAAAATATTGAGCAAGAGTAGGGTTGTACCTATCAAGTGGTAAGTCATGATAAACCCAATCTCTTAGCCTCACAATCACCCCCACATCATATATATGCTGTCTTTTGTAAACATACTGTTCACAAATGCCAATCAGATTTTCTTTTCTCTCTCTTTTTCCTGTTGATAGAGCTGTTTCTGCCGAGAGAGAATGTTGTGAGTGAGTCTCGGACAGGATGAATGGTGGAATCCAAGTGGACTTGATCACACCAAACGGTGGTGTGGTTAAGGATCGTCATAGCTATGGATTGGATAATACAGGCTTCACGTTTCAGGAGCAGGACTCTGACAGCTGGGATAAATCTACTACAGATGAGAGTGACCCAGAGGACAACATGATTAGCAATCAGCTGGTAAAGATAACTTTTATGTCTTTTTTTCTCTTTTATGTTATTCTATTTTACCAAACTCCCCTTCGTTTACTTTGTTCCTCTCTTACCTGTCTCCCCACAACCTTAGCACTCTCATTCTGCCGTGCCTAGAATGAACTGGTAACCTTTTAACACTGTGTGCCCTCTATGACCGAAAACCTCATTCTACCACCCAAAGTGCTTTTCTTCTCGATAATGTTATTCTATTTTAACAAACTCCCCTTCTTCTACAGGTTAAGATTCCCACCTCCCCCCCCCCCCTGCACCCCAAAAGGAAAGGAAATAAGCAACCTATTAAAGTGTTTCAAGATTTACTTCGCTCGTAAATTTGTAAATTACAGCTTAATAACTATTATTATAACATCTGGCACAAACTAACTTCCAAAATTAAATCAAATAATTCTCTGCAAGCATTACAAAAGGGTCTAAAAACTATGCTTATATCATAATTTATTGACAGTACTTAGCAATACCAATACCTGATAAGTTTATGCTAATCTTTCTAAATTTGTTTTTGTTTTTTCTGTTTGCACCAACTGGTCACTAGAGCTTTGGTAAACAGCATTGTTTTTTGTTTTTTTCTAGCGTCCATCATACAGTATGTCATTATTCCTCCGTTTTATTTAGTACTAAAACTGAATACTTCAGTTTTGTATGCCATATGAGAAATAAATTTGAACTATTGCTATACATATCCATAGTGCAATATTCTAGTGTATTAATTGTATGAAACACAATGTATCCCTTGCATACAGTAGTATGCTCCTACAGAACACTACTATACACTGTACTATACACTACCAGTGCAGACATATACAGTATATGATCATTTGGGCATTTTCTCAGAACTTGCAAACTCAAACAGTCATAAGCATATAATTAAGTGATCTCTTAGTTTTGCCCTATCTCCCCTCTGCTGCCATACATTTCCATAAAATTTGTCATATTGACTTGATTACTGTAAAGCAGTTAGTTCCATTTGAGCTTGCTTATGATTAGTTTGATGAAGTTGACAAGTGGTTCCTTCACATTTTGGTTAGATTATACTGTAGACAATTGTATACTTAATCATCTAAGTTTCTGTATTACATCCATTCTCATTAGATGCGCAACAAGGACAAAAACCTTTTATATTTTGGTCCTGGCTTTCATAGTTTATTTTCATGAAACCCTTAATGTGAGTTGCCTAAATGAGATTACTTTGCATCAATTATATCCACTGTCGTTTTCCCCCTGTACTTTACTGTTATGGTAACATACCATAGTAGTCTTAATAATGTTTGTACTAGGTATGAATCATTCTTGTTTATTTACATAGAGCAATATGGAATGCGATACCATATATATTGCCCATTCTTCACATAGCTATCCTGTATTTAGTACCAGATGTATGATATCCTACTGGAGATAATATGAGCAATGTTATCAGCTTAAAGTCCCTATTGTTTAAACAAGTGTAAGGTTTAGTGGATACATTTTCTAACAAGCAATTTGCTGAGTGTGTACACATGGTATATATGCAGAGCTGAAATTAAAGTCCCAGCGTGGACAGGGTTCAATTGCTGTGAAGGTTCAATCACTATAGTCTAAACTTGATACAAAATAGCATTAAATTTTATGACAATTCTGTGGAAAGTACTTTAATGCTAAGTCATTGTGTAATAGGTAGGAGGGGAGAGAGCAGTGTTGGATAGGGATGGTAGGAATGACCTACTCTTGATTGACACTATGGCAATACGCTATGCGTGAATTTGAATTTAGTACTTCTTGTTGGCTTCATGTGCAGATTAGAAAAGAGGGTTAAGTTTGCTTGCATTGTTGGTAGATAGTCTCTCTCAAATCAACAACGGTCATCCCAATTAGGCAGGAAAGTGACGTTGTATATGCTTTGTTTTGATGTGAACTGCAGTAGGAATAAAAATAAAACATAACCTTCCATTTGAATATATTTGAGCATACAATCTCTAGGACTTTAAGTAGTCTTTAACAACATTAATGAATACTAATGATAGGTTATGTTAGCTCTCACCTTTCTGCAGTAATACTTCTCACACTTTAGGCAAGTGTTATACTATAGAAGTGCCAGATGGTATTGCTCTGAATCTTTGGCAATATATTCTGTAACTATCAATTGTAAAATAATTAGTAAGTGGCATTTCATCTTTAGTAAATTTATCAAGGTGGATGGAAATGGTCATGACACTTTACTTTGGGCTGGCAAGCTATCTGAATAAAGTTGCTTTCAATAATAAGAATAATGCAAACTTTAAAAGGTTGTTTTGTCCTTTGAACTGATTGAAGGTAGAGGGCTTTGCAACCTTCAAGAATTTGTGAGATAGCTTTACCCATTTGTTATTAATATAATACTGCAATAGCGCCACCAATTCTGTTGAATGTGCAGATTAGTTCTTTGTGCTTTACTTTGTTTGAACTTGAACTGCTTTGTGTTCTATTAAATGTATTTTTGTTTCTTTTTCTAACCAATCTAGGGTGGAAATTAGTGTCATGGGAAATTAAGCTAATGGCAATCCTGATGTCCGTTGTTTTTTAGTATTGGTTTCTTGATTCCTAGCCCAAGGGAAAAGGAATTTTTGTTGTCATGGTAGCATGTGAATGTGTGTGTGTGTGATGCCTCTTGTTAATACATCTCAAAAGTCACACCTTGGTTGAAGTTTGTACTTGGTACATGTGAGTTCAAGAAGAACAGCACTGGATGAACACCTTTGTTGTTTGAAGGTCAAAGTTCATTTGAGATTAATAGAGGTCAAAATCTGAAAACCTTGTAAAGTTAATTTCAGAAGCAAAGCTTGGACGAACTTTATACATGGCAAGTGAGTGCAAGACCCCTCATGTTTCAGATATAGGTCAAAGGGCATTCCACTCAAACAGAAGTCAATGTCTCAAAACCTTGTAAACATGGTTTAAAACTCAAAAAGTTCATACATGTAGATTGTCACCTTAGTGCTTAGAAGAATTCTGTGTTTTTTGTTGTGATGAAAGTCTCACTTGGTAATGTAAGTCCACCTTAGTGAGTGCACTGAACTTGTTGTTTCTTTATGGAGGTAAAAGGTCATTTTGACCAGAGGTCAATTCTTAAAAATTTGTAAATTATGATAATACTAAATGTCCCTGATATGAAATTTAAGGGGAAAAAAGCAAACTTGAACTGTTTCAATTTCAGAATTATAAATTGTAAGATTTCACTATAAATGCCCAGCTGTTGTTGTTTTGACAGAATCCTGTTAAGGATGTGCTTCTTGTGATGGGTGATAACGATCAACGGTTTGGTTTCTCATTTATCGGAGGAACAGATGAAGGGCTTCGTCCAACTGTAGATGAGATGTTGCCAGGTGAGTAAATAGACTATCAGAGGAAAATATAGTTGAATACAGAGAAAATGACAGCCGATTTGGAGATCATCCGTTAAGTCCATGACATGAAAGTACAAATTTTAAGCTTTCTTTTCGGGGAAACAAAATTAATTTCGCTCCTCTCTTACCTGTCTCCAGTCTACTTATGCACTATCCTCATCTACCTAACCTAATATGTTTGCACTGGGCCCTCAATCCTACATCCAAGACTCAGCCCGCTCAATCCCCCACTGAATTTACCATTCAGGGAGTAGCCTGTGCTATTTTTACACAGACTTGGGGATTTTATTTTAATGGGGCTAACACCTAGCTGAAATAGAGAAGCGTGAATATTATTTCTCTGCACCCTCACATGTTTGTAACAGAGCTCAGTTCAGGTTACCTACATGTGAGAAATAAAAGAATATACAAACTCCTGTTGTTTTTCTTCCCTTCTGTTTGATATCTTAATATTCATATGAAAGAGGAAGTACTGTACTAAAGTTGCTGTGGTCGGCAAGTCTGCAGTGGCAGGTCAACCAATGTATTGCTGGTACATACATACATATGGTGTTGGGTAGATCTATGGTGTCTCTTGTAGATCTATGGGTTAACTAGGTTTGTTTACAGTTCAACAAGCCTGTGTCCTGTCTCATTGCGTTGGCCCTCTTAATTTTTTCCTTCTCAATTTAATATTGTTGATAGAGTCCTTCAGACAGTTCTAAGTGTTTTATTGATACTCTGTGGAAAAGGTGTGTCAGTACCTCCGAGAAACATACAGTGTTATTGTGAGGGTATCAGGTGGTTATCACTGAAAAAGGTTACATGTATCAGTTTGTAACTGTTTACTTTGGAAGGTATAATGGTAGTTAATTCGTTAATGAGAGATTTATTTTTATCAGAACTGTTTGACTAAACACAGTGCAGCAAGTATGTGTACTGTATGGTCCAAGCCTGAAGTGGCTTCACAATTGTTCACACGTACTGTCTTTGATAATTATTCTGACTAAAGGCAATGAACAGGGACTTTATGTCTTGTCACGACTCATCTGAGGACACAAATTTTAGATTTCAGAGAAATATAGATTCCCTGACTTTTCGTGCCAGGGGCATACTGTAAGTTAAAAGGTTAAAACATAACTCATATACTGTATAGCCTGGGTTTCCTAACCTCGGCTTAAAGAATCATGCTAGGAAGACAACACAATGATGACAGCGTAGAACGGGAACATATTCTGTATTTTAAAGTCATGACAGAAATATTGCAGTATGATTTGCAAAAACTGGATGGAAATTCAGATGTGCCAATGTTACTGTCCTGGTATGTTAACTTTTGTGAACTATGAAAAATTGAGAACATATCTGATTTTTTTTTTCTGTCACTTTTTGCAACAAAAAGAAGACCTCTGCAGTCTGCAGTAGGGTGAAAGATACCAATGTCATTCATTACATATATTGTAAGGATAATGCAGAGAAACTGCATTTTCATCAGAAACTAGGAATCAAACCCTGTGACCCCTGAGGTCACTGGTGCAAATCTCATTCTAGCCAAATCGTTCTTTGATCTTTTCTAGTTTTGTTTATAATTTTCATTGTATATTTACTTATATGCAGTCATTCCTTGACTAATGTCAATTACAGACCCTCAGCCACATAGAATGGAAATGTCTCTGCTGCCCAGAACAGACACAGATGTATACTAAAGACAATCCAATTTTCTAACTAATGCTGAATCTGCCCTGAATAAATGGCACACAGTACTTATGTATAGATGTGCCTTGAAATTGGCTGACTCGTTATCCACATAGCACGAAGTGTTTGCAGATTCAGACTGCATGTGGTGGAGACAGATTTCAGCAAAATAAATTTTCTTTTGCATAATGTCACTAACAAGTACAGTACAGAATTTCCCTCCTCGTGGTCTTAGCAACTAAAAAGTTGAGATAAAATCAGATGAATTTTAATAATGGTATATATGTACATATAGATGCAAAAACTTGTACGTACAGAGTCGTTGCTATCAACAACAGCAAAAAGGGAATAAACGTAAACAAGAAGAGGTATTCATCATATTTTCAATGGATCGTAATGGATGAGAGATTTGATTCTGTACGACAGAACGCATTTATATCAGCAATGACTTAAGTGGTCTACTCTTTAGGGATGGGTCGTAAAACACTCCCGTATGTATATTGTCAATCCACTCACTTGTCATCAGGACAAATTGTCTTTTAAAACAGCAATTAGGTAACAGAGTTGACATTTAGCTGCCTTATGGGAGTAACTTTGTTACCCGCACAAAAGAACAAATGTCTCCACTTTAATGAATATATATGCAAGTATGATCGATTTGGAGTAATGTTGCTAATTTTATGCTGTGTTGTTGTTGATGACTTGTTTTATACTGCTTACTTTTTGTTGTATTTTCCTCCTTTCTTGTGGAGGGATGGAGAGAGGGGGGAGAAGGGAAAAGGGGGGGCCCTGTAAATAAAAGAAGGTTCAGGAGCTTCAGTTCAGGAGATACTGCCCACATGTCTTGTTTCTCATCGTTGATTATTTATGCAGCTCAGTCCAGGTGTTATTCGATATAGAAGATATAGAAGGAGAGAGAGAGCTAAGGAGTTTGTACCGGGGGGGGGGGGGCGGGGAGATGCAAAATCTATATCTTTCTTAGATCTTGTATCATGGTTATTGTATCATTTTGATTCATTGTCTGAAACTACTGCTGTAGTAGTAGTGTGGGTTGTGGAGTGTAATGTCATAGATCATAGATGGATGCAAACTGTAGTGGGAGCTACATATCATTATCAGACAATATCCTGGGTTGAAGTATCTAAATTAATTTCACTTGTCTGAGAGGGTAATATTGGATTAAGGTAACACCTTAAAGTCATATATATCTGTTAAGGTTCTGTTGCCTAATCTTTATATGATAAACATCTACAAGGTAAAATGAAATTGTATTAACTGTAGATGGCGCAATCTGGCATAGGGAGGTATACCACTTTGAATTGATTTTCTCATTTAATCTTTCTTCCAAAGACATGAAAAAAGTTTCCTATGGCATAGTGACTCTCACATATGAATTTTTCTGGTTGGGTCACTCTTTTACATCCTTGAAAGAGTAATTCCAGATAGTAAAGTGTAAATTCATGGCACACTTCTTGATACAGTCTGGCAACTGTCAGTGCAGATTTGTTCTTCTCCGTCATCTGAGGCACATGCCGCCGGTCGAGTTTCTTTCAAATACGTAAAATTTACTTCGCTCCTCGCTTACCTGTCTCCCCACAACCTTAGCACCTCATTCTACCGTGTCTAGTATGCCCTGGTAATCTTTTAACACTGTGCACCCTCAGCGACCGGCTCCTCCGGTCTTTGCCCTTCCTTCTCATGAGACCTGAATCCAAAGTGTTTACTCATGCGGATTCAGGTCTCATGAGAAGGAAGGGCAAAGACCGGAGGAGCCGGTCGCTGAGGGTGCACAGTGTTAAAAGATTACCAGGGCATACTAGACACGGCAGAATGAGGTGCTAAGGTTGTGGGGAGACAGGTAAGATCGTCACTCGTAAATATATAAACCAGTAAGTTTTATGATATTGAATTTTCATGCTCGTTATAAATATTTTGAATATATTAAACCAAAAGTCTGTTGGTATTTTGCACAGTACATAGCCTTCTAAAGCTGTTTGTAAGATATCTTTAAACATTTAGCCATTCTTAATTTTTGGGGTGGTGTTCCCATGATCTACCTGTATATTGCAAGTTTGTTGTTCAACACATGCTGTGTCTTTTGGAGACTTTTGTAATCTAGATATCTATTGTTTATTGTGGAATTGTTTTGAAAAATTCTCTCATTTCTTAACAATGAATCTGTTGAAAAAAAAGGAAAAATTTAAATATCTTTTGTATACTCTGAATCAAATCGTTTTTGTCACCACACTGCTATTCTTCTAGCCAGTTCCTTTTTTTATTTATTTTTTTGTATTTATTTTTTGCTCAATTTAGGCTGTATTTGTGATATCCATGACTTCCTGTCCATGCATGATCGTGTTTTCACTCAAGATAATGAATGACATTTCCCACAGACTGTATAGAAAGTGAGACTGAAATAGCCTCCAGCAAGTCAGTAGATATAGCTGACCACGTCAGAAACAACCTGAACATGCCTATTTCATGTCCTCCATAAAAATCTTGTTTGCAGAGCCTCGATGCTCGACTCAACAAAGAGATTTACTGGTAATGATTACTCGAGCCGTTTGAGGTAGACTCGTCCTTACTCATTATCCTCAATTTCATGCCTTGGATCATAAAGTGACTAAGTGACTAGAATAGAAGGTGTGCCTCCAGACAGTGTTCGGAATGAATTTCGAATTAATAGTGTTGTTTAAAGCTATTGATATTGCTCATAGTTCTATTGTGTCACGGTTCATACGGTTACAAAGGCTTTGTCTCGTTTTATGATATCACACACCGTTGATACTGATAGTAATCCATGCTTGTGCAGATTCAGACAAAGTCGGATAAATTACTTTCTGGAGCGACATCAAACCACCCTCTCCGTAAAGACAATCCGCATGAAATAATTAAAGCCTGTCACCAGATAATGTGAATGGTTATTTATACAAAGGTCTTTATTTCTGGTACATACCTTTATCTCTTTTAAAAGTTAAAAGCTGTTGTAAAGAAGGGAAATAAATCCAAAAAAAAAACAAGCACCGGTTGGTTTTACAGTATCCGGAGAGCCTCCTCACTCGAGATGACTGTAGCTTCAGGAAACCCAGAGAGAAACTGACAGAGATATCGTCTTCATCTTCCAAATGTCTTTGGAGGAGTTGGACGTGTTGAATGTGACTGTGTGCGTCTGTGACATTGAGAATAACAGTATTGATTATTGTACTGTGAGCTGAAGGGAACTTTGCAGTGGCTTGAAAGAAACATGGACTTGTGCTATTTATCCTTTTGAATGTTTGTATGGATAGACAAGGCCAGATCAATGAATCCTAACTGAAGCAACAACGATGTGGAGAATATCAGCCTGGCATTTAGGTGACACCTTACGCTCACTTTGCGAGGAAGATACCGTTAATGAACTTGCGAGGTTCTGTAGCTAGTCGTTTGTGGCTGGTGTTTGCAAAAGGGAAAACTGTTGTGTCGTTGATATTCTAAGAAACAGTGGAAGTTTTGTGTGAAAAGTTTTTTTTTCTATTTTTTAAATTTTATTGTTGTGGTAATGGATGTTGTAAGAACTTCAAGGTTGTTTACCTGTTAACACAGAATGGAATACATTGTTAAAGGTTCTTTTCTTTCATCCCCGTTCAACAAAACAGTATTATGGAACAGACAGCTGTGGATTAATTGAGATTCAATGTATTATTCTGCTTTGCCTGTTGTAAAACCAATGGACTTGTCCTGACATTGAGGAAGTTTCTTTAAATTGTTCTGGCATTCTAGTCATAACATAACAACGTTTGAAACCGAAGCTCACTTTATGGTTTCAATTGACACTACAGGATTGTTGGCATCAAAGTGTTCAATGTTTTTGCCAATTTGTGGAATCTTGTAAGGAAATGTGTTTACCTTGCAGTCCATCTTGAGAGGTTTTGCCTTGGGATATTCATATGTTTTTTCTTGTTTTTTGGTCTGTATATGTTTCTTTATTTATTTTGGAGATGCCTTAGTTTCCTCTTCTCCCAATCTGCCGTCCTTGACTCATTAAAGCCGCAACCATTTTCAACCTTTTTGTGGTAGGAATTCATGAGAAAATTTGTATTAAATCTAATCTATGGACTAGATTGTTTAGATTAAGTTACTTTTGGATGCAGTGAAGTCAAATATATATTAACACTCTAGCTGAAACTTAAAGTTACAATTGAGACGGAGCATTGCGACTTGTGTGGAATGTTGTAACACTTGCATCAACAGAGGACAAAGCAATGGTAACACTGTTAGTGCTAACATTTCTCATGGATGATTTGGTCCTTTCTCTTGCAATCTTGACTTGATGTTATCTATTTTGGAAACAACTTGCCAACAGAATTGGCTAAAATAATTGGAATACATGTGGTTATATAGTGTACCCGTGAAGACGTCAGTGTACACAGTTAGTGGACACAAAGTGTATACAAAGGGAAGGTATCAAACATAACAAGAGTAATTAAACCATAGTTGCAAATGGTTTTCAGTGGATAGTGTATGTACAAGCTGTTTAGTATTCATGCATGATTTTTTGGCCAAATTAGACCAACCTCCAAGACTATACAGAGCATACAGATGAAAATGATGCATGTGTACTTTACGGTCATTGTTCTTCATGAAAACATTAAAAAATGACCGTTTGTAAATATACACAGCAGAGGAGTAATTATTAAGCTGGTTCTAGTATTGGTCTTTAGACTAGATGATAGTATTCATATTTGAAGAAAGAAGAAATGAAAAAAAAACAGTAAAAAATTATATATTTTAACTGCAAGAAGACATCACAGAACTTTGGTAAAATAAAACCTAGGACTCCAGTCAAACTTGTAGTGCACGGTCTCCATCTTAACTTATTGACTATGCCATTGTTATACTTGAGTATCTCTATGATATTTCAAAATGTGAGATTTGTATCAGTTGAGTTATCACAACATCGGAACTAAAAAAAAAAAATTTGGAAGGCACTTTGGACTTTGGACAAGAGAACACTGTGAGGACAAGAGGCAGCGTAAAGCTGTTCACGATATTGCTATTTCTCTGAGAGCTGGAGATTGCAAATAAAATGGGTGCCGGGACGGCAGCTAGTCCATCAAACTCACCCTCTAATTCAGTGGACCTGGGTGGTTACATTATAATGGTTACCGAGCTTGAGGATGGCTCCATCAAACTCTATGGTAAGCCTGCCTTTTCATTTTACCGCCTATGTGAATGGACTTTGAACTTGATACAAGCCAATCATTGCCATGCATACTTGGTATATAATAGACAATGTGTGCAACTAGTGTTGTTGACTTGCGTGTACACAATATACATTATACAATATTCAATGCATATACGGCTATTGACAGCTATCGTTTTCTTCGATGTGTGTGTTTGGGATATAGTGAACAGTGACATTACAAATGTGTATCACCAAATCACACAATATATTAGCCTGTTGTACTGTAGTAGCTTGCCATTGCAGTTGTTGTACTATTCCTATAAAATTAAAGAGTTTTAGTTCCTGTTTCCTTCATATATGTGAATGATGTCTGTATATTTATTCTTTCGACTGTGAAAGAAGAGTAGGCCCTATTCATCGCTTTTGAGAATATTTTATTGTGGACAATTAATCATCTTCCTATATGTGCCAAGCTTCATTGGTTGTTTATTGGTGGTCATGTTTATATGGTAACTTATGTATAATCGTGAGAAAATCTGCTACCATTAGAAGCATGGTACATCAATGCTAAAAGGTCTACCACGCTTCCATATAGCAGATGTAGCTAGCCTTACCTATGTTGTACATCAGAATCAAGCCTGAAGTTGTTATTTACTGTTTTAAGTGTTCAGGTTTATGACTAGTGTTCAGGCTAATATGTCAGGCTAATGACTAGCTATGTGTTGGGCACACTTTGAAGGAGTAACATCTCCATTTGGAAGAGAACCTTGCACTGATTTTAACTTTAGTCAGACTTGCTAACCTGTCTTTCACAATAACACAGGAGATTTAAAATTTTACCATCCCAAAAATCAGGCGATTAGGGGGGGAAAATTGGCCAAAATCCAACTTAAACAAGATATTGTAATGATAAAAAAAGTATCATCCAGAAACGTGTGTGGGTTTTATACGGCACCTCTGCAGTATTATTACAGCCTATGTAAAGGATTTATCACACTTATCTTAGTGCTGCAGCACACATAAGAATTTTGCATAAGAATTTTTATACAATTGTTTCTGGGGAAAATCAAGGTGAACTTTCTCTACATTTCCTAGAATGCAGAACAGGCCATTTCTGATTGCAATTTTAGAAAAATATTAGAATTCCAATTTAGCAGCATGTGGGTTACACTTGAGTTCTCGCATTCTGCTCATTGTTATGTCACCTGTTCTTTGAGAGAATTTGATGGGGTAAGATGTAACTGTAGCTAGGTCACTGAGATTGATGAAGACAAAATGCATTGCTTAAAGGAGAAATAAACCCTGGGGTTTTTTCAGTGACCTCATAGTAGAGACTAATTTATTCTTACACCCTCTTTGAAATAACTAGTCAAAACTACCTTTCCCCAAATTTCAGGAATTATTATTATTGCTCCAAACCTACTGTGTAACGAGGGTTATTCAAAAATGACATTAGCGAGCAACATCGTATGTTAAACATTCCCCTCACTTCATATGAACCGACACTTGCTCTCGAAGATGGTTCGGAAGTTGGAGCAAAATGCCGGAGTGCCAAGCATTTGGTTGTGTTAACAGGAGAGAGGGGAAGAAGGAGCAGGGAAGGAAAAACGATATTATGTTATTCCTGATGGGAAAGGATTTCCAGAGAAAAGAGAAAGTACAAAAGGCACAAAAGCACCAGAACTGTTACTAGTGTTGGAAGTACTATAATCACTACTAGTACTAATATAACTACCAGTGTTGGCCACAGATGCGATCTGTTTAGCAAGCTCTAAGGCTTGTTGTCTCAATTCCTCCACTGTGTATTCAGGCTCGATTTGATAGCAGTCAAGTCTAAATGCATCCTTGTTCTCTTTTTTTCAAAGATTCCCGAGTCCGGAAAATGTTTCTTAAGAAAAGTTTGACTAGATATTTCCTTAGTATCGTGAACAGCGCGTAGGAAGTGTATGTGTTGGAATGCGATATGCGGCTTGCTTACGTCACAAAACAACCAGGAACTGTTGGAATTCAAACAAAATGGGGATTGCCATGGGTGACAATTAAATCGATTTTTAAGGTTGAAAGATATGTTTTCAAGCATTCTGGTTGCTTCTGTCGAAAGAAGCGTACTGCAAAACAGTATTCTCTAAGCAGAAAAGTCTAGGTTTGATTTCCCTTTAAGTATTAAGAACTTAACTCTAAAATACCAGCATCACAGGGCTTAAGGCATGAGGGATGTTGGGGGTGGAGAGTTGTGGGAGGGGTGGAATAATTTAAAGATACCGCTTTGTTCTATCACAAGTCGTTGTTGCTAGTGAAACCTCTGCCATATTTTTTTATGTTAAAAGATCCATCAGTTTTGTGTACTACTTACTGTATGTGATATCAAGCCAGTGGCAATGTTATGGTGGAGATTTACACAAAGAAAGCTTGGTGGAGCAAAAAAGCTAAATTGCTGCACTGAGTGGATGCCTGATTTCAAACAAAAGAGCAAGAAGTTGTTATAAATTCTGACTGGGATATCTGTTTGTACTGATTTCCCTAGAGGATCATGACTGAAGCCCTTCAGAGTAGTCGAAATTAATTGCTCCCGTTGTCAGAATGGTCCATTATGCTTTTTTTGCCTTTCCTCAGTCAATCATGCCAGCAGTACTATTTTAATATCTAGTTGTTTTAGTCGGCAGAGTGATATCCACTTAAGTGCTGCAATAGGAGAGTAAAATGAATTCAAGATGCGTCTGCTATATAGTTCTCTCGAATCGAGTGGATCGACTCGAAATGTCACTTGCATCCACAGGAGATGGCTAATAACGATATTAATAATAACAGTGGTAAGAGTAATGACAATAATCATAATGGTGGTAATAGCGATATTAAATTTGCACACAACTGTAGAGATTCTCCTTTGACAAGTGAATGTGCTTTCTTTTAAGTTGATGTTCAAGTAGAGCAAATTGTCTTCATTCCTCACTTACCTGTCTCCTCACACAACTACTCCACCCTCACTCTTACCATGTTTAGGGCTCTTGGTGACATTTTTTTAGCATCGTCCTCTCCCCTTGGCTGGCCCTTTTACAGTCTACTGCCCTCTCTTCTCATTCTACCATCCAAAGCATTTGTTTGGAAGCTTTTACAAATCGTGCGGAAAATCTCACAAATCTCACCTCTCGCAACTGATTGTGATTCCTTGCCAATAATGGTGGGAGTTCCTCAGTGACCCCTCCCTCCCCACCCCCCTTACTGCTACCTCCCAACCTTAACAAACAAATAATGGTGGGAGTTTCTCAGTGACCCCTCCCTCCCCCACCCCCATTACTGCTACCTCCCAACCTTAACAACAAATAATGGTGGGAGTTCCTCAGTGACCCCTCCCTCCCCCACCCCCCTTACTGCTACCTCCCAACCTTAACAAACAATGGTGGGAGTTCCTCAGTGACCCCTTCCTCCCCCCTTACTGCTCCCTCCCAACCTTAACAAAAAAATAATGGTGGGAGTTCCTCAGTGACCCCTCCCTCCCCCACCCCCCTTACTGCTTCCTCCCAACCTTAACAAACAAATAATGGTGGGAGTTCCTCAGTGACCCCTCCCTCCCCCACCCCCCTT
>KN897732.1:2612-32866 GCA_000934455.1 Apostichopus parvimensis | reverse complement strand
ATTTGACGATCTAAATCTTTCATTTACAGGAAGAGGTGGCAGGACAGGTGCCGTAGAACTTTGCATGACTTGCAGAGGGACAGGGGTGCAGGTTCATATACGACAGATCGGGTTGGGTATGGTGCAACAAATACAGTCAGTGTGCTCCGCGTGCCGAGGGCAAGGAGAGAGGATAAGTCAGAAGGACAAGTGCAGGACGTGCCACGGAAACAAATTGCTCAGAGTCCGCAAAATACTGGAGATTCACATTGAAAAAGGTTTGTCCACATTCTGCACAACTTTGTGATGGTTTACAAAGAGAATGTATTGTTTTTTTTTTTAAATTTCATGAACGTATGCCAATTATTTTGGCGTTATCCTCACAAATTTTACAAAATTTCACTTGAATGTCTGTAACCCTTGAAGAAGGAGAATAACTGCAAAGTGCCCTTTACTCATGTGACAGTTAAGAAGATATTTGACAAGTAAATAACACCTTTGGAGTTAAGTTGGGAAGAAGTACCGTGTTTTCGTTAATATATGAAATTAGTAACACCCAAACATGGCGTAGCCTTAGTAGTAACACGGGTTGTTTCATATATGTGTAGGATTTAGGGTAATCATAATTTCACCATCGAAGTAGTGTTAATATGATTTGTACAATAGTCAAATTCAATATTAAGGTAATTTAATTTGTATCTGAGGTGATACATAATTTGTTCAAATTCAATAATTTTGAAAATGCAAGTGAATTTGGAGTGATGCAGTTGATCAGTGCCTTGATGAACATCATTTCCTAAAGGTTATTAGTAATAAGAACCAGGAAAAATTGTTCAGGATTTTTTTCTGGACAAGCAGGCCGTCCAATTTGGTTTTCCAAACATCAAACTTGGTTTTCCGATAAAATGTAGCAAACTAATAAATGACGACTATGTACGTTGAAGGAGAGATGTGTAGGTCTGGTGAATAGAACTCCAGCTTTGGTGATGATACCAAGTTATCCCTTTTCACTATTTAGAGGTAGTTAGTTAAGATGCAATCTCAATTTGATGTACAATACTAGTCGTCTGTTAGAAGACCTCAGTTGATTTTGGTTATCTGAACAGAAATTTGGTCGTCTCGGGCGACCGTCTAAATTTCAATGACCTGGCACTTTGAATACTTGCATGTAGTAACTGTCTCACTTTCATAGAGTTTGTAATAGAAAGTACCATAACATAGTATTTAGATGTACTTAGAACACTCACTGAAAGATTTTGTGACAGGTAAGAATCGTGTTGTTTCTACCCTCGGCATTGATATTTTTAATCTATAGGCAATGTCTGCCGATATAAGATGATGATTATTTGTGTGGCATCATCCAATAATTATTAAGCTTGACTGTGTATGAATCATGTCCTCAGAATGTATGAGCATAAAATACTCATTGATGATTATTTGTGTGGCATCATCCAATAATGATTAAGCTTTGACTGTGTATGAATTATAACCTCAATGTCCTCAGAATGTATGAGCGTAAAATACGTGCAATCAGTTGCAAATTGTTTTTGCTTCCATCCTCTCCATCTCAAAGGAATGGCAGATGGAGAAAAAATTACTTTCGACGGGGAAGGAGACCAGGACACCGGATTAGAGCCGGGAGATGTTATCATCATATTGGACGAGAAGAGTCATAATGTCTTCCAGAGGCGAGGGAATGACCTCATTATGAAAATGAAATTAGAACTGGTAGAAAGTTTATGTGGCTTTGAGAAGCCTGTACATACATTAGACGGCAGAGAACTGTTAGTTCAAACTATTCCAGGTGAGAGGTCGCTTCTCAAACTTTTCGATGATTAAGATTAAGACCATGCAACAAAATTATCATCATTACATACATATTCCTGCTATTCTTGATAATTGGAAAAGTCAGATGGTGTTTAACAATCTGAAAGACATTTTTCCCTTTAATTCAGCTAAATAAAGACCTTTCTTTGAAAAGTTTCCATCTATCATCCAAGATCACATATATCTATGATTTAATATTTGTTGCTTGACAGTAATGTTTTGGAAGTGACTGAGGGTGGAGGGGAAGGGGTATTAGGTTGAACTTTGCATTCAAGACTTAGACTTTGAGCATGAGCATGTTCTGTAGAGAGGAACAGGGATGAAGGGAAGTTATGAGGACAAACTTAAAAATTAGTAGTATAATTTGAGACATTTTACTAGTGTTCACAGTAAATTTCTTCTGTCAATATTTTTGCGTCACAAAAATCGTAATATTAAATAACCGATTTACCACTCTATTGCAACATTGTGCGCTGTTAAAGCACTTGTTTTTCTAAGCAGTAAATCAGTGTTGTGCCCTGATGTTATAGTCCAGAAGGTGAACTCATACAGTTGATTGTTGCTTTTATACTCTAACATCACATGATTACCTCATCTCAAGTTTTTGAACTATATCTAAAAATTGTATCAGCAAATCAGCCAGGCATCGCTGCATTCAATCTAGTAGCTAGATAAAGGTTAGCGACAGATGTGTTCCACACTACTTTACCGATCCATTGAGCTGCTGGCCACAGCTTTAGGTAGTATAAATCCTTGTCATGCCAAATTCAAGCAAAGCAGAATGATTTCATAGAAGATTTTCATTAATCCGTACGTTGCATCTGTACCAGCGTATCTGAATCAGTACATCTGGTAACTGAATAACCAAAAAACAATGAACAAGTTAGCATTAAATTTCTGAAAGACATTACTTCAATTACTAACATTACATTAGTAAGATAGGACAGGAAGAAAGCAAAGGGACAAGAAAGGGAACGAGAAAACTGACATGATTTTTTTGTCATCCGATTTACTAACATCAAGAATTGTTCGGTACCGAGCAAACCGTATTTAGAATGAATCACATTATGTTAGATGCTAAACAACAGAGTGTAGTGCGGGCCTTGACAAATTTTGGCGCTCCACACGCTACATTGCGCTAAGCTGAGTGCAAAACTGCATCAAACGCACGCTACGTGTTTACTATGCAAAAATTAGAAAAATTTTCCAAAATGATCTAAAGATCGTTTACAAGTAGCTAACCAAGATTTTCCTTTGCCACTGCTCATCCAGATATGGCTGACAAAGAGTTTCTGTTATGTCTCTTTGGAATTTTTTTCTCCCTTTCTTTCTGTTGAGATCATTGATTGCAATGAACACACTCTCTCTCTCTCTCTGATCAATCTGTAGGTGAAATTATCAAACACGATGAGATACGCGTCGTCTCAAACGAGGGCATGCCAATTCGAAAGGATACGTTGTCAAGAGGTCGTCTTATAATACATTTTGAGGTGGTGTTTCCGACCAGCCACTCCTTACAGCACGACAAGATAGCGGTCTTAGAATCGGTCCTTCCAGAGAGAGAGGAGTGCATGATCTCAGACGAAGCCGAGGAGGTGCTGTTGGAGGACTACAGTCGCCGCCACGAACAGAAAACTTACTACCACAATCACAGCCACGGGGGCTTTGGCCAAGACAATGGCATGGATGATGATGACGATGACGACGTGTCCCCTAGAGGCGTTCAGTGTCAGTCACAATAGAGGGGAGAGATAGTATTATGTAATATCAGCTCCAGTGTAGTACCATAGCCAGGGTCAGAGGTCATAACAATGTACTGTCATGTTTATGACAAAGTAATCCTATGAAACTTTTTGAGCCTAAAATGAATCATTATTAACACAATTTGCATTCCCCTTGAAAAGTAAGGCATTAAAGAGGCCATCTTTTAGGCTCTTCGCCTCGTAGTCTAGCCACACCATACTTTAATGTAAGATATAATATTGTACCAATGGCTTCAGGTAAGAGGCTTGAAAATATAATCTGCTACTCGGTGTCCATCAAAATCATGCCAGGAAAAGATGGAATTTGGTATCAACCTCTTTGAACAAAACAGTATGAAAATAAAACAATAAAACATTGTGTGGAAGCATATGGATGAGGTATTTTTTCTGTACTGGATTAACTGGGCCGTAATCTTTATTAAAATGTAAGGAGCAGCCAAGCAGTAGTAAGCAGATTGACCTCTGAATTACTTTGAGTGGCATCTACTTATTTGGGAATATAACATGAATTGTTCCAAATGGTGCACATTTACAACTCCATGAATAATGCAGTATTGATGAAGAATGTGATCATGTGCTTTAATACTTCTTCATCATTACACATAATAACAAGAAAAGTACTGGTTTGTGTATTTCATGAAGAGTTGATTCACATGGAGTGGTAGGGGTGGGTTAAGGTGGGGGGGGGGAGGGGGGAGGAGGAGGAGAGAGAAGGGAGTAGGGATTAGCGAGAGTTTTTTCAGATCATCGGATATTTTGCCTCACATTTGTAGCTTTCTAGCCACCAAGAAATGTCAGTAAACAATGGTATTTAGGGTTGCCATATGTTCCAAACAATTCAGTTTTGTCCTGTTTTTCATGCCTCCTGACTGAATTCTAAAAAAACAATGTGGTATTTGTCTCGACTTTCAGTCTAACCTTGGAACCTTGGAAAATGGTATTTTCTTGTCATTGATATGCATTGGTTTCAGCACAGGTTTATGAAGCATCTGGTCGATTCTACTTAGCATTTTCCCCATTACAACTGAAATAGAATATGTATAAGCATACTCCAGTATGGTTGAAAGAAGTCGCAATAGTTGATATGTCCAGTGGCATTTGTACTTGTGGTTAGCGATAACGATGGTACAGTGTGAACCATTATATATGTCTTCACTTATCATCTAGTTTGAACAGCAGTGAAACCAGCCAATAGAATATACAATGGGGAGACTAGGTGTGGAAGAAAGAAGCCGTTTTCAGATGAATGATAAAAAATATGGCAACTGTAATAAAGAGAAACCTAAAACTTTATACAAGTAGTTAATATTCTCTTGTAACCTCCCTGGTCATCTTTGGTCCTTAACTTAATTTTTTAAATCTTTGGAAAGCTGGCTTCAGGTGTTACATTGAGTAGTTGCCTTTGTCTATGTCCAAGTTTGTTATTTTTGGTTTCAATGATAATCGTAATTTTGCTTTCATGATGGCGTATGGGTGTATGTATGTGTGTGTGTGTAACTCTACCAGAAGTAAGTGACACTCGGTTCCAGTCATTACCTCTGTCCACGTAGTGCTAGGTCAGTGAACATTACCAGCCTAGCAATGCAATGTTTCTACTATCTTTGGGTAATGAAAATCATGACAAAATATACCGAGAAGAACTGTTATCCCTGTTAAAAAGCTATTAGATGAAAATGTAGACTCCTTTCACTTAAATCATTCAGTAGAATTCTTTGATGATATATAAAAAGGAAATTGACAAAAAGTAGGTGTTATCTCATTGTTTCATATCTTTTTATCATGTCATGGCAAGACTTGCAGTACCTTTTGAAACTTACAGAAATAAAAATGTCACTTAAGGGTATCTTATTTTTCAAAGACATGAATAAAATCAAATGTTTTTCTTACAAATGACACATAGAATGATGATTACCACATCTTTTGACATAGTTTGACTTGCCAAGTCTGGAAAAATGTAAATTAAACCATTTATTTTAATGTTATCGTAACTTTCACGTCATTTTTACAAATCGCTGAGCACGTTTCCACCTGGTTTCAATTTTTCTTTTCTTCTTAAAATTATTTTCAGGCAAATCCCTTATTTCAAACATTTTCATTGTATTCCAAGTTTGCCATAGCGCTGTAAAATATTGGCATTAATGACTGTGCAGGTTTTCCTGCAATTCGCTTTTGATTGAAAGTTTCTTTGCGATGTCAATTTGTGAGCGGATTATGATTTCCAAGCACGTTATAAGTTACGACCACATTATAGAGAAAAAAACGGTCATGTCCAGATAATGGGATTCATGTGTGCAGCCCTTTAGATGCATCTTGTTGAAAAAGTGAACAGATTTGAATTACTGTATAGAAATACATTCATGTCTCAACGACCAACTATTGTAACAATTTGTGGAGTCTTATTACTCAGTGTGACTTTTTAAAGAGCTTATTTTTTATTTTTTATGTTGGTTTTATTAAACATTGCACCATTTGATAAAGTTTTTCAGTTTTATTGCATGTCGCTTTCAAATCACCTGTATGAACTGTATATAAAAGAAATACAGAAATTCTCAGAAGAACCATGACTTTTGTGAAGTCTTTTTGGTAGAACTACAATGCAACACAGCCGATCTTTAGTGACAACCCTCTGTGACTCATAATTTTCTCTGGACTACTTTCGATTCTTTTTATAAACATTATTGCCATTGTCACTTTTGAAGGACCTTGTCCAGTGGGAAGACATCAATAAAATCGAAATGTTTCTGTAAAAAAGAATCTTGCAAAATAATAGGTTATTAAAGGTAGTCAGTATAGGCCCCAAATTATAGCATGCAATAATTTCTAGAAGTTTTCAAAAAGTACTTGCGTGGAGGTCTTTACTCTCTAAATTGTTCTCCGACATTTTTAAGGAACACACAAGATGACTGAATGTCCCAGTGAGGAAAATTTCCTGGAAGGTTGTAATTTAAACAGTTGAAGAATTTTAACCAAAGGTGAACATATTTTAATATCTAGCATATTTGGGGCCAATACAGCATACCTAAGAAGCAAATACAAAACCAAAGATAGACCAACAAGAAAATTTTGTGAAATCACAGATTTGTGCAGGTCCCAAAAAATTGTTCCACAAAACATTGAAAACCACCTGCTAAAATTGCCCTTGTCTAGTGTTCCCAATTTTCTCATTAACATAATTACATGCACTATGGGTCTTTGTGCATGGTGGAGGAGGGAGGGAGGGGAGGAGGAAGATAGGTTTGATATGAAATGTGGAAGCAGTTGGATGGAATGGTATGTCTGTGATCCTATTTGCTTGTACCAAAGAATATATTTACAACCCTGCTTTGAGAAGAGAACGTTTTGTAATACTGATTGTAAAGGACAATGATTTCTCTCATTGTAGATGACACAAATCATTCAAGAGAAACTTTTAGAAAGCCATGATATAAGGTCATGGACATCTCAACTTGAAACTGAACGAAAACCACAGGCATGCTAGTTGTGAACAATTAGAATGGTTAGTAAAATTTTATTTTAAACATTTTAGAATTCCAAAATAAATCCCACTTTAGTAGGAATAATTTGCTTCCTAGGAGGGTAGTTTTGTCAGGTCAAAGCAGCTCCTCAGTGAATTTGGCTTCCTCATTATTTGTCCCCCAGATGGTTGTCCCCTTTTCAATGCTTCCTACAATCCAATTGGTTCTGCATTTAAAGGCATTGAAGACTCGCCCAAACCGCGTGCCGCGCACTGAAAAAGTTAACTTTCCATTGCTTGGAAGTGAAGTTTTTCTCTTGTCGCTACAAAATGCAGACAGTAATGAAACGTGATAACTTGTTATCTTTAGCTGGACCTGAGATGTCCACCGCTGTAACGTTAGTACACTGTGATGTGGGTATTGACCGCAGCTGTTTGTACTGAGGTACACTAGTGTCTAGCAAGCAGTGTGTGCATTTTCTGGGATCGATGGTGGTGTGTAACACTTCTGTTACACCTCATTCGAAACTAGGTCAGATTACCGGCATTAGACGTTTCTTTTTGCGTGAGTCTTCACACCCTTTAAATTAATTTTGCTAACATGAAGGAGAGGACGGCTCGAACCCCCTGTCATTACCGAATTCCATGTCCTTAATAGAGCACCGTTCTTTAATTGGGTATCAAATATAAAAAAAAGCTCCATATGAAGCCGGATGCCGGGTCATTGAGCTGCTACTTTGGCAAGTTCACAATCGCCGAGTTTGGCAACAAGAGTCGTATTTTACGTCATAAAATATGACGTCACAGCCTGTGTCAACAGAAACGTATACAAAACTTAGCCGTATGACCTTCTTGTCTCAGCTGTTTTGCACGTGATAGGCATGTAACATAAAGTACTCATTATTAAGAAGAAGTAGAATTACACAAATACAAACCCCAAAACTGATCACAAAAGCATTTTTAAAATTTTAAAATAATATTTTAGGTCTTAAAAGAAGTTTAAATCATGGTTAAAGCGCCACTTTTGCAACAAAAAATAATATTTCATCCCTATTGCAACTGGAACAATCCACTGTGGGCGGGCACTAGCCAACGAGATATTGCTTCATATTCGCTCAACAAAAACATTGGAATGGAAGTGAATATATACATACACACTGCACGTACTAATGTATCGCATAGTCCAAGGTGCAAGAATTTCCGACCAGCTGTAGCAAAAGGTTAATTCTTTCGACCCTTGTTATTAACGAACGACTTTCATCAAAGAAGATGTTGAAAATAACCCTCATCTCCGACTTACAGATATTATTATGATGTATACTTTGTTAATCGCGTAGAATATTGGTTTTATTTCCGAAGTAGCAACATGATTTCGCAATTCGGTGAGTTCAGCTAGGCCTCAGGGATCGATCACATCTCATATAACTTTTCGCAAGTAATAACTAAGGTAGGCTACAGGCTGGTACATAGTAGAAGGCTCTTCAGTAGGTTTGCCACTCAAAATAAACTTTCCATACAATATGACCGACGATATTTTCACAAAACATCCATTAGAAAAATTAACTTTCAATTATACCGCCGGTAGGTTACTATGTAACTGCAAATGTGTAATGTAAAATGTAGACCAAAAGTTAGGCTAAACAAAGTGGCCAAGTGCCTATAGGCCTTGATCAACATCTCTAAGTTAGGTCTTTTCTAAACTCCAAACACAGTTGGTTAGACTATGTAAGTTAAGATCTTGTTAGGTCTGTTATCGTCCAGAGTTTTAAGTTACAACTGTGTACTACAGTAACTGTTTGAACTGTAAAATACCATGACGGGCGTACCAAGGGCATAGGTGCAACCAGGGTTGTGCTCCAACAGGCAGGACGCACCTCAGATGTAAGTAATACTTTTCACGACTGAATATACGTCAGCCCCCTGTTCCCAGTGGAACACCAGTACTAAGGTGATAAACCGGTAGGCCAAACTGCCCATGTATCCCAACACAGCTTTGCGTACGTCTCATATCAACTGTTGAGTACACAGTCATCAAGTCACATCACCACAATGCAAATTTGGACAGAATATTTAACTTCATATACATTTCAGACAGACAATCATGCTTCTAATCTAGTTGGCATAGTAGTGACTGAATACTCATATGATGACGGAGGACAGTAAATGAAATGCCAGTCAGGATGAGGGTGGAGTACACATAGTCCTCCATTCCACGTACACAGCCTAATGTGCCTCTGACTTAGCAAATTGGTGACTGTGTACTCAGTGTATGACAGACTATGGAATCACAGTGGCCAAAAATGCATTCAGTCGTGCAACTAGTATAGTGACTTCATATATGTAGCTTAGTGGAATGTGGGGTATATGGAGTTGTAGTCAGCTTGTCTTTGGCGTAACCAGTCAATCGTATAGATCTGCGAATCTTGCAAATTTGGCAGTTTAGTCCCATTATCCTGAATTCACTGAAAGGCTGAATTTGGAGAAGTGTCCTTTTTTTGTTTAAAGAATTTGCAATGCTTAGCTTTTGAGAAACTATTGTATAATGCTAAGGTAAATTAACAACAGGGAGCTATATTATTATAGTAAAGATTTGGTGTCCAAAGTCACAGTGATCCCAGTTGTATTGGACAGATCTGGGATCTGTTGTATATTAGCATATCAGCAATTGCCATTGACCTTACAGTAAACAGCTGCCACATAGTAGGTAGAGTTGAAGGGATGGAAATCTATGCGACAGTTAAAATTGTAGACCAATATACTACCTATTTTACAATAATAATGTATTGTCACAAAAGATTTGATGCACATGCCATAACTTGTGTCGACTTGAGATTATTAAAGAAGACCAACAGCAGGTGTTGGTTTTTTGTTGTTTTGGTTTTGGGGTTTCCTTATGTTGTGATTTTGATTGGCTCCCTCCCTCCCCCAATACCCCCACCCCCCCCTTTCCCCAACCAATTTGATCCTCCCAAACTCTGCTATATCTTTCTATCACTTTTTCATGTCATTCCCTTCTTAAAACCTTCCAGGGTTGTCATTGATCCTGTATTAACCTTGTGCTGCATTCATAGTCAACATATTGATATCTTTGGTCCTAAAACGAATTCAGTCCAAGGCAACCCAAAGTTGAAGAAAAGTCTCATTCATGAATACTGAAAAAACATGTCAGATGAGGAGTTTATAATGGTATTACATGGTGATGACCTTAACAAACTATTAATTTATACATCCCATCATCAGAAATACCAATGAATTTTGGTCTCCCTGTCAATTTTGACTGTATAAACAAAAGTAGTGTTTGTTGTTTAATGGTGCTTAATTATCCCGTATTTTGTGTTGTAGCTTTCAGTTAAAACTGAACTATGTGTTCTGAAGCTCAAAACCTCTTACAGTAGGATTGTCACTGATAGATCTCAGGAAGATATTTTGCGAAATATATCATGAAAACTGCCATGATAGTGCAGGGAATTATGTATCCAGTATCGCATGACAAAATGCACACAAAATCTTAATTATTCCCTATAGTGCACTGCAACATACTGTGTGTGAGATTAGCAGAATATGGCATGCCTGTGTATAATTGTCAGAGTCGTCAGCCCTAATGAGTCGTTCCATTTGAAGGTTGATTCGAGTTGCTGCCAGTAAATTTTTTCACAGTGTAGTACAGTATCTGCGTGGGAAAAAATTAACAAAATTATTTAAGTCACTTGACTATTGAAAATTGAGTGACTTTGAGTCATCACTCTTCACCATGTATATTGTCATTGCTAGATATGTGCAGTATATCTGTATAGCATATTCAGTGTAAAACGGAAAGCTTGCTTTATCCGTGACATGGTTCATCGCATGGTGGGTTTAAAGCTTTCTACAAATGCATTCATGGGAAGTTACCGAGCGGCATATTTGTCAAATATCATTTCTGTTGAGAGAAACTTCTAAAAAATTACTAAAAGGAGCGGAAAGAACAGTGTTTTATTCTTGAACTTTAATCCCTGACATTTATTATACGTCAAATGTTCAACGTTTTACACGTCATTCATTTACTGTACTGTACGGGGAACTTGTAGCAACTGGTTCACAGTTTGTGTTTCTATTTAGAGTGTTGTTAATTTGTTAGTCTTCAGCACACAGCGGATAACCCTGAGGGTTGTCAGGTCGGTCACCATCGCATTCAATTCAATAAACAACTTAAATCGGATCTTTAATTTAATTTTTAAATATACCATTTGATACCATTTGGACTTTTTGAAATGGTGAAAAACCTGTTGATTACAATGCTGTGAAAATACCCCCCTTACTCTTGCCCGGCCAAAGCCTCCTGGAACCCATGCCAATCCACCCCACCCCTTACCTCTCCTATCCCCTTCTCCCATCCCTGTTTCAGAGGAAATATGACAGTTTACAGACATCTAGCTGAGAATAATTTTACCAATAGTATAGTTACATGTTAATCCACCTCCTTTGCATCAGACTGTAAAGCCAATAATTTGCTATCAGACAAACCAGTGGGGTTAACTAAATTGGGACTGGACATGATTGAATGGTTAACCAAAGATGATGAAGACCAAGTAGGTAGGGATAATACTACATAACTAACTCCTGGATGGTAAACAAA
This sequence comes from Apostichopus parvimensis, assembly GCA_000934455.1. NCBI lineage: Eukaryota > Metazoa > Echinodermata > Holothuroidea > Aspidochirotida > Stichopodidae > Apostichopus > Apostichopus parvimensis. The sequence continues at coordinate 21,228 of KN897732.1, read as the reverse complement.
CTAACAGAGTACACAGTGTGGAATAGCTGTAAAACCAGCTGATATCTATGCAAGAGGGATTTTAAGTTTACGATTGAAGAGTGTTCTTCAAAGGTTTCTTAAGTTTTGGATTCTCTTGGTGTTTTTCTTAAGGGGTCAGTTAATGGATCACTTTTACCACAAAATAGTCTAGATGCCAGTGCTACAAATACCCAAAGGTCACTATGTTAATCTGAATGCAGTCATAACATCAAACTTATTATTGTAAGACAAAATCAAATAAATCATTAACTGGTGATGCTGATGGGAGATGTATTAGGACTACTTTCATTTTCAAGTAAACATGTTTTCTTTATTTATTTTTTTACTGTGTAAATTACTACTTTACACATTGAAATGACTCTCTTTGTTAGTTAATAATCAAGTGATGGTTTGGCATGCAAATCTATATTTCGGTCTCGCTGGTCAGCAAGTAGTGACCATACAGTAATTATGCTACATTTACACTGCCTTTTACCCAACCATTCTTCAGTGATTGTATGCCTATACCCTACAAGGAAGTTAGCTATTCTTTAGAAATACCTTCTAAATGGAAAGAAACTCCAATATCTAACAATAAAACACAGTGTCTAACAATAAACACAGTTTTCAATGTAAAAATGCTCAGTGAACAGAAATCATAGCTTGACCATCAGCAACATCAGAAGTTGATCTGAACTGATCAACAAACCATCAGTTCAGAATGGATGGAACTTTTGTCCAAATAAAGTCTCCAGACGGAAAGGCAAAAAAAGAAGCCAAAATCTAGGATGTGGAAATTAGGTTTTTGTCATTAACCAAAATTGGAGTGAGTTATGTTTCTCATAGAATCCATCATAAAATTTGTTAAATCGAGGTTGGAAAAAGAGAAATTTGACATCGTCTCGATGCTAGTTTCTTTCTTTCTCCTGTATCACATAGAACATATGGTGTGCCCTTCAAGGATTTAATGAAAAGTGGTATATACTGTTTTATTGATACAAAACCAAAAGGACTTTCCTGTTTTCCTTCCTGATTGCTCCACAAAGTACTTATCGATATCAGATGGTGAAGGCGCAATTTGCTTTGTTCATAAAAATTGATATTGAGGAGTTACACAGCTATTAAAAATAACTGCCTCGTATGTTTGTTTACGAGTACAGCCGTAGTGTAAACCATATCAGAGCTATGCAAGTATAAAGCCTATCGGTGTAATATACTCAAATAAGCACTATGTATAACACTGTCTGAAGACAGTGTGTATTGTAACGGGGGATCATTTATCGTTTTGACTGAGGGCGCTGTCATATCGGTCCTAATCTGTGTGATCTGTATACTGTTTCTATCATCTCCAAAGATTTTGTGTATAATATATCTTGACCAGAAAGTACATAACAGCTAGGTACAACTAACAATTTGTTTTAGTTCAAGGTGGATGCCATGAATGATGAGTCACTCACTCAATCATCTTTATTAGGATAGTGAAGGTACCCTCATCAGCAGATCTGTGGTCCTTTGTCTGTCCCGTGATGTAATTAAGTCCTTGTCTTTCGCAGTGTAAGCTTTGTCCTTTCTGCAACATTTTGTTTTGAAAAGTTTTGATTATAGAGACTAAGCAGACCAAAGTATGGTAGTTTCATCAATTGCACCATACTGCATATTGCACCATACTGTTAGTACTTTGTGAACAGTATGATGTATTGGCTGGCCTGCATTCAGACGATTGATTGGCACAGTCTCATACAGTACAAAGCTTTTTGCTAGGGATTGTCCCTTCTTGGTATTGCCCCTACTTGATTTCATGTTTACAGGATGGTAGATTGGAGGGTTTTGAATTGTGTGATCGGGACATTCCCCATTTGACCTTCAATTTCATTACATCTTTATGGAGTACAGTAAAGTGTAATGGTACATGATGTGGCATTGTGGCTAGGTTGTAAATCTGCCATCCATGCTCCCAACTGGGACTCCACCCACACCAGAAGAAATGTTACCAGTGGTGGATGCCTACCAGATTTATGGATCCAGATAGTACTCACTGTGTTACATGTAATGTATAGTAACATCTAGATGTGAGTCCTAACCTAGTCCTGTTAAGACCCTAGTATGTACAGCCTAGTGTACCTTTCTTTTTCACTAAGCTATTTGCTGTACTGCCCAGAGAACGCCCGCAGCAACGCTTATGATTGATACTAGGGTCTTGCACATTTCTCCCTAGCTATTTTATGTTTTCCTTTGATTTCGGCAGATTTGCTTCGGAAAAACGAAGAAGCCAATCAAGTTTGCCAATTGCGCCCACTTCCCCCAAAATGTTTTATTCAAGCCCTGCCTCCCGCAGTGAACAATCACTTGGCCCTAGATTGGACTGCGAGACGGTCGCTAATTGCTGTGGAAGAAACATGATCTCACATGACAAGCAATTTCATAACAATAATATGAATAAAGATTTTGTGATTTGCATAAGTTCATGCCCCTCTTTGGAGATATGTCCAAAACGTTTGTATCGGACAGATCCTCGGGCATGTAAAATACAGTGGACAAGCACATTCGTGGTAGGCAGAAACGGACTTGGAGGCATGTACAGTTTGCACTCGAGAAAAAGAGTATTACAAACGACTTGGCCAAGACTAGTCATAACCTTGAAATTGTACAGGGCAATGGTGTGAATTAGTTAGTTTTTAGTTTCAGATGTGACTGTTTAGATTGAGTCTGCTCATTCATGTGAACTTAGTTTGAACTGGAAAATATCAGGAACAAGGGATGATTGGTTTTGCATGACATTCAAATGTACATATCAGGTGTGATATACGTCAATTATTTAATTGTTATTGGACACCGTGCTCTAGGCCTGCAGGATTTTAGGAATTTTGGAATCCCTCAAGCCAAGGATCAGGAAGCCATAAATTTGCCATCCTTCCACCCCCCGCCCCCACCTTCCCCCTCCCAAACCTGTTATGGATACACTTGTTAATATTGTACTGAGAGTTCACACTTTATTTGACCATCAAATAGTGGTAAATTGGTATTGGGTTTGAATCAGGTGTCAGGGCCGAGAAGTTCTCTGAAGAATAAGATTATTTTCCAGTATTTTGCTCTTCTTCTAAAATAAGTTGTTTTTGTTCCTAATACTCAGCTTGCTTCTAACAGCTGCTCTGTACTGTATGTACCCAGAGTTTTTAATGGAAAGGGCATTAGCATATAGGTAATGCATATTCAGTGTTCATGTATTCATTACTGCATCTTACTCTTCTAATTATGATACTTTAAACAAGTTTGAAAATATCAGCCTAGAAACAAATCAAAAACACATGTTTGTTACTGGGAAATAACACACCAATTATGGATATACATTATAACACCAACAGTGTAAACTTTGACAACTCCCTGGTGTAAAACTATTCACTGCATATTCGAGAGAATTTGTTCAGTCAATTAATAATCCACATGGACAAAATGAGCTGTACTAACACATCCTACAGTAGTTGAACAGACCATCAGATTGTTCCTGAGCTTGTCTAGTCATTTATGAGTCACAAAATCATAGCCTACTGTATAATCTTTTCGGTATAGTGTTACTGTATATAGGCCTTGTGTTTTGCATACTGTACAAGTACAGTGAGGTGTTTCTGACTTGAGGAATAAAACTGTCAATGAGTCACATACTGTAGTTAAGCCTGTGCATGTATATAGTCTTAAGTGAGATTTTATTGTAGACTTGCTATATAATAACATGGGCAATTATAATTCCTTTAAGCAGTACTACAGTAGACCAGCAATGAATGTATGCATGCATGAAGACTCTTCAGTCTATTATGAAAGCATACATGCTGAGTTTTGTGATTCATGTCAATTTAATTAACTCCAATTTAATTCTCATGTATATATGAAATTTACTACACATTAGAGAAAGTGTAGCTAGGTTTTGGTCGATTTTATGTTTTCTTCTTATTTACCATAAAAGTTCTTGTAGAGTAGTACAGTGATTCAAGATTTGGTAGAGTTTCATGAGTTGAGGGTTTCGTTAGATCCTTGGTAATGTGTGTAGGGGAGGGTGAGGGAGGGGGGTGTTGAAATAGAGCTCTGTTCATCTAATTCGTTTTGTTTCTCATTCAAATGAGGTATTTAATTTCAATCATTCAACACCAAGATTTGGTAAATGATCAAAGGGATTGGCTAGAGAGCGGTATATGTTACAGTCATGTAATTCGATCTCTTGTAGTGTTAAAGGGTGTGAAGACTCGCGCAAAAAGAAACATCTAATGCCGGTAATTTGACCAAGTTTCGAATGAGGTGTAACAGAAGTGTTAAACACCACCATCGATCCAAAAAAAATACACACACAGCTTGCTATACCGTCGGTAATTAGACACTAGTGCAGTCAGTGCATACAGCTGCGGTCAATACCCACAGCACAGTATACAAACGATACAGCGATGGACATCTCAGGTCTAGCTAAAGATAACAATTAAGGTATCACGTTTCATTACTGTCTGCATTTTGTAGCGACACAAACAAAACGTCACTTGCAAGCAACAGAAAGTTAACTTTTTCAGATGGCCGCACACGGTTTGGGGGGGGGTCTTCAATGCCTTTAATACCACAAATTAGGTGCCATTTTTTGGGGCTACAATGTTAAAGATGCCAAGAATCAACCAAAATTCAGTTTTAGATTTGCATTCAAACAGCTGACTTAAAATTAGATGGGATTTTGACTTTGTGAGATATAATTCTTTTTTTTGTTTTGTTATTGAATAACATAGAATAATAGTCATATCATTGTATAATCTCCAATGTACATGTAACACAAGAAGACAGTTTTGCGAAATCTAAATTATGTAGCTTACTAGAGCTTGTGTAAACCATATTATAATCAAGAGTTTGAACAGAATATAGATAGGAGGCTATAAATAGTTTATTGAGCAGCACTATTAAACTCCCAATTGAATTTACATATTATTTGCATCAGCCTGCAATTTAACCTCCCATCAGCCGCCATTTGAACATCATGCGTTACATACAGTAATTTCTCAGTATGCTTGATCCTATTCTAGCCCTCGCTCACATTATAATCTTACCTGCCATCTTTCCATACACCTGGAGTATTTTTTACCGCTTAAATGTTTCACAGCTGTGATTTTAACAAGACTACCCTAATAGAACTTTGTCCCATCGTTCGTACATGCATGCTTAGCCATGCATTGTGCCCCATGCAAACATACATATGTCTAGCCATATATATGTATGGTCTAATTAAAATGCTTTCATCACCTAGTATTACATATATTTTGTTTCATTGTATGACTGTCATGCCCAGCTGACCTGGTAGTCTAAAATTTCTGAATGCACATAGGGCTGCCATTAATATGAGTTTGTCCCGAGAGATCAGGATGAACTTGAATTTCCACTGATAATTCCAGGTGGAATAGGAATTCAATAGACAATTTTAGATGACTTGATGGTAGATGCTGTGCAGCTGGGACAGAAGAGTAATAAAAATTTAGCAAAGTATGAAATCTGGTAACTGTAGTACAGAGCTGTGTTTAAATAGTAAATATATATTCCTTAACAATGATAAATTATAAAGCATATTGTTTTGGTTAAATTTGTAGTGCAGATAATTGCAGATGAGGGCTGAAAACATCCCTGAAACAACTGTTAATTCACAGATAAAGCAACATATTAGGACATTCTAGTTGATGAAAAAAAAAAAAACTTGTAAACACATGCACACACACAAAGAAGTGGCTGTAGGACTTAATTACAGAAGTTCAGTGAATGGTATTGTATGACAGCTAGCCACTGATGATTAATTCAAGGATATTATTGACTAATATATTACGAATAAATCATAAACCAACACACATGCACATAAAAAAAAAAACTGACTGTTGGATTTTTGATTAACTAACTTGTTTTGAAAGAAGAAAGAAATTTGGGAGTTAGCATTGCTTTATACAGTGCTCAAATTATTTTAATTTGTGAGGTTTTGAAAGGAAAAGCAATGCCTCTTTATTTTTTGCATGATTGATTGATTACTTTCAGTGAAGTTGTAAACAATGACTCAAAATAAAAGCTTGGAAGTCGAGAGCGAACATGTTTTATGGCTAGACCAGGATTCAAACCATATAAACTTCTGGGTAATTCTTCGCTCGTTTCCATTGTTTATAATTTCCCAGTCGGTTTTTCTGTTGTTCATTAATTACTAAACTCAAAGCTTGACAGTATATTTATAATGGATGGGACAATATCACATATGCTTACAAATCACAATTTTGTCTTCCAATATGCATGATAAACAGAAAGGCAGGTTTAAATCATAAGATCTCTTCACAAGTTAAACTGTTTTTTTGTTGCGAACCCAATTTTGGCTTAAACAGGACGCTAACCATATATTGTGACTTCATCATGTGTTCTAATTGTTGTTAACTTTACTCTGAGCTCTACTTTTCAAGGAATGTGTGCTTTTTTATATATCTACATATACTGTTTGTCGAGCCGATAATCTTGGATTCACTTACTGTATATTGGAGGAGATCAAAGTCAGCCATACTTTCCTGAGAGGACTTAGAGCTTGTACATGAAGAGACCAGTTCATTATTTCTTGTTTGATATAGTTAATTACTTTTAAACTCAAAGTAGATGTTTATTTGCTCGTAAAATTAAACCATAAATGCATATATTGTTTAAGCATGAAGGCTAACAGGAGAGATGACAGCAGTCGGTTTTCAACAAACAGTTTGTGCAAATTCAGTTAACACCACCATTTCAAGATATTTACTTTACAAAGAAAAAAAATTAAGCCTTTAAATTATGGCTAAGTACTACCAGTTTTACATTTTTTTGATTGGCAAAGACAATCAAGTTATGAGAGAAAAAGCAACAACCCAGCTATGGATGAAATTATTAGCCTTCCTCGATTTCTTTCCAACTGTTAATTTAGGTGAACAAAAGTATTCCAGCGATCATCCATTACATCGAGTCTAGAAACAGCTTCGTTTGACGTATAAGACAATCAAGGCAGCTTGCTATTTGATGAATGTACGCTGCCTGTTTATTTGGATTAACATTGCATTATTCAGACTAAGCCATGACGTTCACACATAATTAAATGTTTCTGTATCTATTATACTCTGGGCACTCTCTGTTGTTTATATTTAACCATTCGAGTACCCAAGTAGTTACGGGCAAGTAATGTAGTTTCATCCTTAGCAAAGGGGAAAAAAATATGATATCACACAATATGCATTGAATAACTGTCTGGCTATTAAAGGAGATACAGACGGAACCGTTATCATATTGGTCTATGTCAGAGAGATAGCTGCCATGAACAGCCTGCTCCAAAACAGCTACAGTATAGTAAGTATGGAATCTTTATTCCATTGGGGAGATAGCACAGATTTAACGTTCCTTTGCAATATAAAGCTGAAGTCTTGTGAGCCACTTGCGCTTCAGTTTCCTATGTTTTTTCTTGATTTATTACAATGTTTATTTTCTGCAAAGGAGACAGGTTTTTAAAATGCTGAATATAGAATTTGTGTGCTCTTCAGACACCACCTAATAAGGTTTCAGTTTCAAGTTTCAACGCCCGTCAACATCCTACCTTGAAAAATATGAAAAGGAAGGAAAAGGGAAATGTGTTTCAAATTCTAGTCGCACTATGACATCACACATTTGTCAAACTTACAGCTCCCAGACACTACCATTAAGCGACTACAGTATATCTTCCAAACCGAGCGAGACATTTCTTAGCTGTTTGGGGTACCAGTGGTTCTTCACCAAGATCTCCGTCATAATATAAGGTAAAGATGACGGGGTTGAATTTGTATCTCCTTTTAGTGCCATGTTTTACTGACACACATACAACTGGATACCCCTCAGTGTATTAATTAGGCTCAACATTTACCATCGGCTTGAACTGGTGATTCACACTGATCGATTCATGTAGTAGTATGGTGTACATTTATGTATAAATCTTCAAAACAAAATTTAATCAGGGTTACTCGGTCAGACAGACTGTAGCTTATCTTCTCCAAGGCCCTGAGGGATTATAAACAATTAAAACCGACACTCGATGTTTAAAGAGGAAAATTGAGGAACACATGAAAAAAGATTGAAAGCAAAACCAAAAGGTAGGTTACACAAGTTGTATTTAACTGGATTCCCCTCTTAATTCAAATAGGATATCTACTGTGTATGGTTACTTAAGTTACAAGCATTTTGGCTGCTTTCCTTTATAGCGATTTCTACACCGTTTAGACAAATAGGAAACCTTTTAAATATATATAGATATATATATACATATATATACATATAGATATAGATTTAGATATAGATATAGTTATTACTGGTTCATTCCAGTCTGGAAATTTATTTTCATTTCTGAAATATGTAAAGGATTTTGGTGATATATCCGCCCAAAGTTTTACAGTCGTCATTATTTCACCATCCATTGACAATTTTGGAGTGAGAAAAGGTAATAGTATATATATTTTCAAGGACGTAAGCCTCATCTTTAATTCAAACATTGAAGTTTGCATACCAAGTGTAAGTGTACACATACATGTGCGTCTGGCCTGCCTCAGGGACTAGACATCCAATGGTATCACTGTACATCTTCGATGTCTCCTCCAATCACTAATTGCTACAGTTTGCAAGGATGATTTATCTGTCTGGATCAATTCTCTAAGTGTTTGTGAATTTTATGTTCAGCTACTACTGTAGACTTTACTAGACTGTACTACTGTATGTACTGTAGCTCTGGTAACCTTGTATATCAACACACAGTGTAGCTCTTGAAAAAACATTAAAGAGGAAGGGAAACCCACCCCAATTATCCATTCCCAACTCCCTCCTCACCCTCCCCCCCCCCTGCCCCTCGTGTGAAAAGAGGTGTGTTCTTTATAACATTCATGGGAATGATCAGATAAACCCTTACAACTTAAACCATAATTGTGATAATCAAAAGTGGGGAATTACCCAACCTGGTCTTTATCATATACTGTATCATGTGATAGAGACCATTTGATAAAGGACTTCTTACACAGGTTCAAATAAATGTCATATCAACAAGGCTGTATACACAGGTACCATGAACACAATGTGTGATGTCAAAAGTGTACAGTGACTATAGGAAAGGTGAAACCTGTCAGTTTAAATGTCATCAATTGTCTATTCATGTTTTCTTGGATGTCACTATAGAGTAACACAGTAAAATATTTGTCAGCGTGGTGGGCACGAAAATTGATCTTGCTGGCTGCAAGTGAAATGTTTAGCTAAGTTCGCAGGTCTGGAACAGCTAACGGATGATCGAACCTCCTCTCCCCTGACAAAAATTGAAATTGCATTTAAATGGAAAAATAACGATCAGGAATTTCTAGATAAGCATAGCCTTTGTCTTATAATGTATGTTGAAATACCTCAGCAACTAGGCCTTGAAGTCAAACCCAGCCCCCCCCCCCCACCCAAAGGATATATGACATACATTTCCTTGGCTATCAGGTTTGTGCGGGCTTTACTAATTAATAGGATTTTTGAGAAACATTGTGGCTGGCCACAAATGATTTGTGGGTGAAAAGTTGCTCACCTCTGTATACAGTACATAAAGTAATGCACATCTTTGAAAGAAAATATGTAAAAGAAATGAATTAGCATTAAAATTAATTGGTAAAACATAGTGGTTATGTGATGTCAATTGAAGACATTCTCAAGTCCTATTTCTGTACCACCTTTTAAAGCAGAATATCTCCCAAATGGAATAAGAATTTATCTGAAATTCTTTTTTTTTATTAAAAAGATTTAAAAATGAACTCTTAATTTAATTTTAATGACTGATCCCTAAATTTAAATATTCATGTATTTATAAAGGCTTAATTGTATATTGCATGCTGTGCTGCAAAATACCAGAAGTAGATTCTCATACAAAAGACTATTTTGAGGTCATGTGTCAGGTCAAAGCTGATTACAGACATGGTCACAGACCGGCGAAATGGAAAAATTTCAACTCCGGGATGTGCTGGAACTGTTATATATATTACGAAACTGTTCAGTTGTCAAATTAATTGTGTTCTCTTGTAGTCCATCCAGTATTAGGCAACAGTGCAGCAACTTGATAGCAGGGTGCATTTGTGGCACTCCCTAATTGCCTGACTCCACACAAACCATTGTACTCTCAATTTTGTGTTCAGTACTATACAAATAGTAGAACCGTAAACCAAAAGAACTTAGATACTCAAGATGCTCTTGTTAAGCCATTGTATACATACAAGGTGCAGGGTTTGAAGGAATTTATTAGAAAACTGGAGGAAAACAAATGAGGGAACAACAATGTGAAGAGAATAAAGGTTTACCAATATCAAGAAATTTCCATACAAGTTTCCTCAAACTTGCTGCTCGCATTTTTCCTCAGAGCTCTCCTCAAAATGATTAATGGCCAAATTTTTGATCTGCCAGCCCATTTTAAATTTCAAGGGAAAAGGGAAACAGTGGTTTTATCTTTTGTAGTCTGTCTGCCGCAGTGTGTAACCCTTTTCAAAAAGTACAAACTTGTGATGACCTCCCACTTCATTTGTGTGTGATTAATTAACTAGTTGACAACAGCAACAAGTAAAGTACTCATACATGAGCCTTTTTGCAGTCGTTCATCCCAATCAGGTTTGAATAATGAAATTATTTGTGACGAGAAAATTTGCATTTGGTCCATTGAAGTTTGCAAAAGGCTACTGTGTTGTGTGTCGCAGAGATAAAAACCGTCAATAAACAGAGACCCCCAAAGAATTAACTTCATTCAAGGATAAAAACAAGTTACCTTTAATGGTCAGGGTTACCCTTTATTTTGACTGTGTTGATAAAGCTGGTTAGTGATTAAACCCATCCAGGACAGTATAATTAAGACCCTTGTAAATACTTCAGTTCTTCTCTGTGTATATTCTCTCCAAGCCAGAGTACTTATCTGGGTTTATAGGTTTTACCTGAACGATTATTGAGTTAAAGTAGCATTACGGGACTGATTTTGGTCAAGTTTATCAGGACTCTTCTGATAACACTCAACTTTAAAGCTGGATTTGGGAAACCTTATTGGCTGGACAAGAGTCCATCATATTTTTCATTTTCTTATCCTCTCATTCAGAATTGAATAAAGTTGAAAATTATTTCTTCCTTATAACGTCAATTGTTCTTCAAACATGTGATGCGTATTACATTTCTAATTACCTTGTAGAATAATATAATGACACAATTTTGTAAAAATAAAATAATAGTTATGATTGATGGGGTTTTTTACTCAGCTTTTTCTGCTCCCTTACCCCTCCCCCCAACCCCCAAGCCTTCCCTGTCCTCTACCCTCTGAAGAAATGTTAATATTCTGATGTGATTTATATTTGTAGCCTCCCTTACTGTATAAAGATTTCACCCTCTCCTTATAGATTTTAGTAGGTAAATTCCATATTAATCATTTCAATTGAATATCAGAAACATCTTTGGAATATTTCTGCAACCTTGCCGGATAGGTGTGCACATTCAGATCGACATACAGTAAGAGACCCAGTGCATCTCGCATTGAAGCCTCGATGCATTTAATTGGAAGAATTCTGAACAGCACTTGTGAGATCATATTCTTAGTGATACACTGTACATGCTGTATATAGACTGATATGATCATTCAAAGAATTTAGCAATTACTTGGAGGGATTGCAGGAGCTCCACAGTAACGGTTATATTCATAGTGTATGGTTGTATTCTGCTCTTATAAATACACATGTATGTATGCATGTTAACGCTATTAGGTGTATGCAGCTGCTGGGATAGCAATGCTGGCATATCGATTATAGTATGTTGGATGTTGCATAATACATAATTACAGCTTTGTAGCGACCTTAAGTTTTTAAGGCATTCATATCAGATCAAACTATCAGTTTGGAATTATTGTTAGAAAGATGTAGGCGAAATAATGATGACATCTGGGACTGTTGAAAAGTACACCCCATCAGCCCCCACCCCCTCCACCCCACCCCACAACCACACAAACTGTCCACCTCCCCCACCAAGACTTACATTCGAGAGAAATTGAAATTCTCTCTGGAATGAAAAAGATTCTAAGAGTGCTGTAGCTTCCTAGAACCTCAGTAAGGTTCTTTGATAAATATTAGAGTATCCTTCATTTGAATCTGTGGATCTGTGGACTATAGTCATACTGTATGTATATAAAGGCAGGGGAGCACTAGCTTGTTCGATGATTTTATATCAAAATGGTGCCAATCAATTTTTTGCTTCACATTAAAAACACTTTATTTAATAGCTGTATGTGTCAAGTGTACAAGAAGTACATTACAGGGAATTAGTGTTCTAATTTTGTGTAGCAGCTTTGAGAGCTCTGAAGTTTGTCCCTTGGTTCCTGTTTACTATACTATGCTACACTATACTATGGTTCCTGTTCCTACTAATACTATGGTCCTATGTTAAAAAAGAAAAAAAATGTGAATTACATGGTTGGACAATTAAATAAATAATTCCCTGTAGTTTGCCTAGTGCTTTGTATTGGTCTCCTGTACTACTGTATATCACAGATAAACAAGTTAGTATTGGAATTACAATTTTGCAGGCTGTGTTGCACCATAGGTATTTATACTGTATAATATAATGGAAAAATCAGAGACAATTAAGTAAGATATTCAAGGGCAGGAAAGCATCCAGTCATTTAAAAAAAGATAAACAAGTGAATGAACAGATGGGCTGAATTGATCAGCTGAGAACTACAGCACAGTTAGTAATTAGACCATGGTTGGTCAATTAGAGTGGATATAAATAAACTGTAGTGCGTGATTGACCTTGTAGTTATAGATATTGAAACAATAGAAGTTAAAGGCTAGTTGGTTCAATGGTTACAGTATGTCCAGAGGGTTATTTGATTGCGGTCTTTTACTGTTTGTAAGGCTAGTAGACCCTTACAACAACAGGGAGTACTTGTCTATTTAAAACTAGATAAAGTTAAAGCTGTTCTGGAATTTTTGTATATGATTATAGTTACCATCTTCCTTGCCTACAGCAAATATGCTCCCCTGCACAAATTTACGACTAAACACACAGTGTACTATTTCAGCGGGCAAGCCAAACTTGTCTTCACACAGCAAAGTAGTGCTGACCATTAGAGCACTTGTGATTACAATCATACGGTGGCTGGTCAATTAATTAGATGCACCCAAGGATGAATCCTAATGGCAGTACTTGGGGCAGTTAATGCTATCAGGTAACAAATTATTAATGCTCGAGTAAATTTGAGGAGGGCTGTTTATCTATAGGCAGGCTTGACTGTCATGAAAGTAAACACTGATAATGTATTTATTCCCTCGCAAATACCTGTGGTTCCATATGACTAAATTGTACTATAGATTACATTACCTGACTTGCTTAGATTTGTTACCTACTAAGTGGTCACCTATTATAAACAGTTTTTTTCAATTATACAGCTCTTTATCAATATGTTGTTCCAGGGCCTCCAAATTCTCCAAAGCAATCCTAAGAAAGAGAAAGAAGAACCTTAATTTTTTTGTAATCCTCAATTTGGCATCCTTGCTGATGATATATGTTTTCATAATCAAAGCTGTGGGTGAATTCTGTGATTTTCACTTTATACACATATTCACTTTTAATTAATAGCTTGTTCACCCATGTATTGCAACAAGCACTTATATCTGTTATATATATATAGGAAGCCACAGAAGTGGTTATTACTTTCCAGAACATTACAATAATGACAATAATTTTTTGAGAGGCAAAGTAGAAACATTTAATCAGTCACTGCAGATGGAGGTTGGTGATATTGAACCATTTTAATGAGCTTTTGATGTGCAGTTTGGCAGTTGAAATCCTTGCCAGCAACTCTCTTGTCTAGATGAAAGACACTGACAGGGTGATTCCGTGCTTACCGAAAATGGAAAAAACATAAGATAATGTTTGATCTTATGGTTTTTTTTTACTTTTCAATGTATCACCAACCAGTGTTGTTCATGGACGAAATATGTCATTTGGTGATTGAAAATGACATTGTTAAAACTAACAGGAAACTGCGTAAAAATGGTTACATTTTAAAAGCGTTTTTTGAGGGAAAAAAACGTTCTCATTATAAGAGCTAGACCACGCCTAGATGTGAGTTTAGTAATGAATATGCAACACTAAACAGGGACGGTGTAACAAATGCATGCTACTCAAGTTCTCAAATTTGAATTAAAACGTTGAATTGGAAGCCACCTGACGTGAACTTGTAATCCATATACCCTTGTAGGCTTCTCCCACATTAGTTGTCATAAAAATACATAGCTGCCTCAAGGCCTGTATTTATTTATTTAGCTCCATGGAAGCATCAGCATGGTAATGCCTTGGTAAGGTATACAGTAAACACTAATCCTGTTAGATAATAGTAGGCTGTAAGAGTAGTGATACCGGTTGTTTTCTTCTCGGCTTAATTCTTCCTCTACGTTAGGTTTTTTCACCGGACAACTATTTTCATATCATAGGACTTTAAAAGCTAGTTTATGGCTGAATTGAATATACAGTAAAGATTGTAAGTCTGTGTTCCTTCGATCAGCTTCATCGAACGTCAGTTGGAACTTGAGCTAAAGTTAGTAGGCTAGGTATTAGTATAATATTAGTAGCCTAGTCAGAGACCTAGTTCTAATAAAGTTACGCTAGCTATGAGGCTTAGTCAGAGAGAGGTTGTGAAGATGATCGAATGTCTGTGATACTGAGTGTATTATTATGTGTAACCATAGGCTAGGTTTTGCACATTGACTACTGTTGTCACTAGTCTGCTATTCGTATCGACGATCACCTGTCCTTTGAGAAAGGAGATCTACTGAATATGCATTAAAGTGCGTTCTCTCATTGGCTTGTTTAAATCGAGAAGTATGGCGTAACAGAATACATTAATTATGCAGCTGAAATTTTTTTTGATTCTTTCGATCATTAAACTGTTATTTAATAAAAACGTTTTTGGCAACTTAGCTTGACGAAACCTCAGTTTCATAGTTCGTCAGATAAGCCGCCAAACAATGTCTTTGTTGAACTTCATACATGGTATGCAGATTCAGCTTGTTGAGTACAAGAACCTTATTGAAATTCGTGAAGGTCCAAGGTCATTTGCAGTCCACCTTTAAATGAAAGTCTGAAAATCTTGTAAAACACGATAACACAAGAAGTACATCATTCTTAAACTTAATACTTTTGGATGTAGATCCAGCTTGGTGAGTGCAAGAATCCTATTGAAATATGTAGAGGTCAAAGGTCACATACGGTCAACAGGCATCAAAGTCTGAAAACCTTTTAAACACATAACTTCAAAATTAAAGCTACAATCATTCTGTGAATTCTTCAATGCTATAATTTTCTTTGGTGAACATAGTTTGGTCAAACTCAGTGAAGGTTTAGTTCTGTGAAGGGGCTCTATAGGTCTTGAATGAAACATACCTGGCATCCAGGTAATGAAATCTGCTTCAGAGAGTTCATACTCTTGCTTTAAACATGCTCTTAAACCTCCTATAATGGTTTCTCCCTCTGAGCTCAAGGGGTCAACAGGTTATCTCAAATGGTGGGCAAACTGGCTCAAGGAGTCAATAGGTTATCTCAAATGGTGAAAAACTTGGCTATTTTCTCAAAAAAATATTTCACAGTATATAAAACATTGCCATGTAACCCTGAACAAGTATTCAAAGGGATTTGCTAGCTCAAAGTTGGTAAAACATGTTTATATCACACAGGAAGATGGTTCTTTCTGGGTATTGAAACATTTTGGTTAAAAATTCTTTACTGTAAAATCCTTATGAGTGTATGACATGGTTGATGCACACAAAGGGATTTCTAGAAATCTTTTCTGGTTCTCACTTAATTCTGGGAAAACTTTAACTCACTTGCTCTACATTAGTCAGATAGTTACAGTATTTTGAATTTTAAACAAATTGTATGGCAAGGAATCACAAAACTAAGTAACTGGCTCTCTGGTTTGAAAAGGAACAGTTTTATATATTTCCTTTTTCCAAAGACACAGAATCACTTTAACATGTGCATTCACATTATGGAAGGGTTTTCATTTGACAGTCCATTGGCTAATGCTCATTAAACAACACCTACTGCGCCTTTGTTCAATTCAATCCAATCGTTGTACTCCTGCATGTGCGTGCAGTGTTTCGTATTTGAATTGCATTTTCTACCTTGAAACTGCAATATGTTATGACCTTACAACCTCTTCAGTGAAAGTTGAAACTGGGTCCAAATGATACACGATCAGAACAATAGAATGATAAATAATGAAAGAGAACACATACTTTGCTAATTAATACAATGTGTATCTATGACATTACCTATTTTGAAGTTCCCTTTTGATAAAAAGAAAAAAAAATTCTGATATTTTCCACTATCGTTATGGGATCTGGAAAATGGCATTTTGGGAATTGCATGGGACTTTCACTGAGATGCTTAGATTATGTCCCTCTTTTACAGCTCAAAAATGAAACCTTGCTTCTGTATCGTGCTTTTATCTCTGAAAGTACATCATAAATTAGCTAGTACTGCATTGATAAGAACATTTCCCTCCTAAAACAGCTTGAAAATGTCTTGTAATAAAACGTTGTATGCTTTCTGAAAGTCGTGCCCATTTTTTTTTGAGAGCCTGATGAAATTTGAGAATAGTTGACATTTAGCAAATGAATGTGGAATTGATTGTGTCAGTCTGTTATGAATGCTACCGTACAACCACTTAAGAGCTGACAACAGCCTGCATGCATGTTGGATAATAAAGGTGCTTTGAATGAATTTACTTGGTTATCTGTCATATACACATAAGAAATAGATCTAGAAACAAAGCAGAATGGAGGTGCTTACGTAGGACAGTTGGTAAATCTGTGGATGAGAAATTAATGTGTTAATTGGAACAGAACAGATATGATTAGATTTTGTGATTTTCTTGGATCAGATTTTTGCCATATCATTTCTAAATTGTTTCAGTTTTGTTGAATTTTTTTTTTTTTTTGTCATCTCGCCTGAAGTTGAAATTTTTCAACGATTTGGTTGCATGATAATGATGATATATGGAGGTTAGTGTGGAGTCATGCAAGGTTCCCAGAATTACGTTCTTGTCGGGGACATGGTCGTGGATTCGCAAGTTAAAACTCAGAACAGAATAAGGAAGATGAACGCAAGAAAAATAATAGTCTCAACTTGTATTACAACACAGGCGAGGGTTATCTGGTTCCCTCGTAAAACAAGTGAAGAGGAAAAGGAATTCCAAAGATAACACCGGATTCTCTCCTGAACAACTTATTTACGTGACAAAGAGAAATATTTAGCTCTGTATCTGAGAATTCCTCATACTGTACATTAGCATCAGTTATAGATCAACTGAGGTCTTAATAGCAATCTTGTTATAAATCTTGGTAGAGTTTGGCAAAACCTTAAACAATTTGCTTTAAAAGAAGCTTCATGTGTATTTCTATGATATTGTCTCCATTGTCCAATCAATTGAGTAAAATTGTCTTCACAGGTCAATATTGTCAATTTTCTAATGTAATCAGTAAAGTTTGCTTGATTTTGGAGAATTAAATCTACTCATTTTCATACATAATCTTCCAATCTGTCAGAAAGTTTGCCATCTATCGTAAGCGGCTTGCACAACATGTGATTTGCTGCACACTCAATTTAATACCACGTTTGTTGTGTTTGATCTCCAACTTAAAAATTGAAAACGTTAATAGCTAGTATTACTCAAATTACAAACTTAAACAGACTAAAGACAGTTTTAATACTAGTTTGTTTCACCAAAACTACTATGATCAGGTGGTGTATTTAGCTTTTCAAATTGCGAGGGGGGGGGGGGCAGAGAGAACCCAGTGGGATTCAAGGTCTTGGCTATAGCTGCCCAAATGGGACATTGAAACTTTAAAGTTCAAAATTTAAACTTTTCAAAATTTGGAGGGACAGAAATAGAAAACTAAACCTATTAACATGTATTATGGTCCGATGTTTGAAAACAGATATTCATTATTTGACTTCTTGTTCCTCCTTTTGCTAATTCACAGGATCCAGCTAAATGATTCAGTAATGCTATAAAAGTCCAGGGGAAAACAACCCCTCCCCGGGTTGGAAATAGCAACCCCACCTGCCCCTCCCAACCCCTTCTCCTATGCCTATATTTCGAATTAACTTCTGGTACTAGGGTTGTATTTACTGTTGATCAATGTGTTATGGGAGATTTGAAAAAATGAACACAAACTGCTGGTTTGAATACAAGTTGTCTTTGTCAGGGTGTGTCGAGTTTTTATCATCCATGCTTTGGTATTTATTATTTATTGATTATTTATATTATATATATTATTATTTATTTATTATTTATTGCTGCTGTTTCTATAGGTATTTCTAATGAGGTGATGGGAGCAGAAGGATCGGCAGCAGCTTGTGGAAATCTGATTGATCCCGATATGGATCCAGCGGATCTCTTCGTGGATCTAGGCATGCTGGTCTTGGAGAGTCGTAAGCCTCACCCTTCTGCCAAAGGACGGATCGAAAGTCCTCATTGTCCAGTGTCCAGCTGCAGGAAGAATTATCATGTCTGTACAAGGGAAGATCCTCAGGTATATAT
>KN897729.1:10752-21774 GCA_000934455.1 Apostichopus parvimensis | reverse complement strand
TCAAACAAATCAATAGGAAGATAAAGGCATTCTTCCTATGAGGCCCTACCTTCAAAACTTAAATAACTTTCAAAACTTAAATTATTACGCCCTATTTTCAAAAATTAAATTTGATTGAAGGAATGCATAGATGTCTTATACATTCCATACCGCCAAACTGGTCCTTAGCAAATTAAGATGAAATCAATACAATAAGTACCTAGACTATTCCAACATCTTAACTTTCCTCTCCCTCCTAACCCTCAACCCCCCCCCCCATCTCCACAGACACACAGTGCCTTCTTTTCATCTCCATTTTTCCATATTAACCAGTTCTTTTATGTCCACATGTAATGATTTTAACATGTCAATTACAACAAGCTAGATTGCTAAGGGAATGCAGTGTATTACCAAGAGCTATACATTCATCTTCTTTAGATGAACATTACATGGTTTTTTGTATATATGTATAGTGAGGGGAAGAAAACCTTGTGTCATACAAGACCAAAGACAAACTAAGAAGCTTTTTTTTGTGTTGAAATTGGTAAATCTGTGATCTACTTCATGAATAACAAAATCTGGTAACAATCCTAGTGTTCATCGGCTTCCCTGGTCAATTTATTTTTCAAATAATGAAATAAACATTTGAAGTTTCCAATTTGCATACTATGGAAAAGTGTCTGAAAGTTAACACATTCAATTAAAATGAGGAATTACTCGCAAATTAACTTGCACACTTGGTGGAAAATTGAGGGTATGGCTTCTCATTATTCAATAACAATCTTTAATATTTTGAATAATATTAGATTCACAGACATGTATGTTAAGTGAATTTGTGAACCAACATTTCAAAGAGTTACTGTATAAATGGCAGAGAAAGCAAATAGTCCATTTCAGATTATATCTGGGCAACCTTATAATGTAATCTAAATCATGGAACTGCATAATTCCTGTTTATTTTTTAAATTTGAATAATACACAACTCTTGTGAATGGGATATAAACATAATCATAGGAGCCCAATTTGAGTTGGGGGGGTGTAACAACTTGCCCCAAAAATATAACCAACATTTTTCGGGCATTCCGTAGCAGCTTTTACACATGTATCTCTTTGCTGAATTGTTACAGACAGCGGTGCTAGTCAAGTCGCCTATACAGTACATGTATATGATTCGTCTCGACAACTATGAAAAAGCTTTATACATATTTCGGTATAACTTCTTGTTAAGCATTAACTACACACATGCATGTAGTAAAAAACATAAGTAAAGCTCCAGAGCCCTGTCTGTGCGTATTAGAGGTACCCCTGCTTCATGCTGTCACTATGAACAAATTATCACACATTCAAAATTTATTCGAGCCAGACCACCCTCTAAATAAAAACTTTAGAGACCAGTGAAGTTTGTACAAGCTTTATTAAACTCATCATGGTTCAGATGAAGTTGACACATGTTGTTTTTCTTTGTATGAGGCACTGAATAACTGTAGGGTTGTTAATATAAATAACATTGCATAGGCTTATTGAAAAAAATGTATAACAAAGGGATACATACAATGAGCATCATTGAGCAAGTGATTTCTCGCCCGTAACCTCCCCCCCCTCCCCCACCCCACTCCCACGCTCCAACCCTCCCAGTAACGTCCCTCTTTGGTATATATGGACTTGAGTTGTCATATGTAGGCCAAGCCATCACTCTTTGAAAGATCTAGTGGATGAATTGACAGCTGCAGCATGTAATTTACCATTCATTCCAAAGACAATGTCTTGCAGTGTTCACTGAGAGAAACCAATAACACGAAGGTGAGCATACATCCATGTCGATTAAACCATTCCTGTCGACCATGCATGATGCGTAAATACATTACCTGTGTCCTACATATCTTCAAATCCATGTACACTATTTATAATGTAAATGGTTATTAAAAGGTATATATACTACATTGACAAGAAAGTCACCATTAAGCAATGGGAGACTGACACTTACATGTATTTTTCCTTCAAATTATACCTTAGAAACTATTTTATTATTTAGACCACATGAAGCAACATGGAATTTATCAAATATTACAATTCTAAACTGTAAACATGTGAACAGTAATGAAGGATATATGTGGGAGGGAAAACTTTAGGAGTGCCACTGAAAACACCAAAAGTTACTGGTTTGGGTTATTACGAAAGGACACTAAATTGTTTCATATACTGTACCGTACAAATGCATTCTGGTTTACGCTAGCCTATGAACTGGTAAGTAATTTCTTGCCAAACCCCCAATGACCCTCTTGAAAGATCCAAGGTTTCGAAAAAATCCAAGGTTTCGAAAAAGCCAAGGTTTAGACAAATCTTAGTTCAGATTGAAGAGAAATTCAGGAAAAGTCACACAAGTAAGGTATCTGAATGGTAGATTCAGAAAAGAGAGGGCAGTGACCTTAGAAAGGGTCATTGGTGGGAGGGAGGGGGTAGGTAGTTTAAGAATGTTACCAGTTCAACATCATGGGTTGATTACAGTGCGTATGTATAGAAACAGGCAAGAGGGGAATGAAGGAATTTATTCCTGTTGCCACAACATCTCCTTTCCTCCTCAGTATAATAATAATCGAAGAAAAAAAAAAAGCAGGATAACACAAAACTGAAGTGAGCAAAGCAAATAACCTCTCTGAGGCACTCTGTCAAAGAAACAAAGCTGCATTATCTGCAAAATACCCTGGAGGAAGGAAGATTCAATATTATACATTAGAGATTATCTTGACAGACCAACAGTTCTACATGCCTGTATCATTTGTAAAACTGTGCAGCACAAAAGCTTACATCCTGAGCAGCCTGCACGGCTATAGTAGGATGCTGCAACCCCCTTAGTGTCATACTCTAACACATATGCCTATGTAACCATTGCAACCATTGTCAAACACCTATAACCCCATGAACTATAGCCCTGAATAAGCACCGTACATGTATGCATGGCTGTGATAGAAGACGATACATCCTTAAAGCAGGGTGGAGAGAGACATAGCTGAGATGGGGGGGGGGGGGAAAGTGTTTTTCCAAACCACTCTTATGCATGTACAGTATGACATTTACACCCAATAGAACAGTTCCCTTTGGTGACCAGGATACTGAGAGCAGACAAGATGGCGTCTCTTTTTGTCATACCTCCCATACCGTCATCCTGACCATGACAGGTTAGCTGACAACTTTCAAGATTATAAACTCAATCCTACAACTTTAAATAGCCATCATGGGAATCATGTTTACAGCTGGCTACTCTCTTTGTCATCAAAAGAGTGGTCAACGAATTCACCAAAAGGTCACCAGGGCATGCCATCAATGTCACCTAGTTGCTTTTTCATGGTCAAGGTGATGATGAAATACATTCCAGTCCTGCCATTGGTGAATTTTGGAATTTGTCCCAATCTGTCCCTTATTTAGTGAAGCTAATTAATTCGTCCTCAAAGTATGCCAAAGGGGTTAAGTATTACTGAATAAAAGACTTGTACCACTTGTTGGCAAAAAAAAACTGTGTATAGATGGACATTGATACAATTGTTCGATATGTTTTGCCATTGAACTTACACTGTGAGTTAAGGTACAAGTACTTCATGTTGGTCTCCACCTATGTGGCTCCATAGTACCCCATCAAAATGATACAAAAGCAGAAGAAGCTTACTTCAATCAATCAGGAACTTCAAACCAATTTCCAGATGGAAAGGGGAGAAAAATTTAAGTGAAGAAGATTTTTTTTGTTCTTCTGCCAGGGACATGAATGAAATGACTTTTTTTTTCTTACAAAACTTAGTCTTGAAAAGATTATGCTTTATTTGACTAAAGTATTTCTTTTTTTAAAACAGCAACAAAAAAGCATCATAGTTAAAAATGGGTATATAAATAAATATTTATAGAAATTTTGAAATACTCGATGCTTTGTGCCGATAAGATTCCATTTTTTTACATGATGATGATGATCTTTGATTCCAAGTGAAATAATTCAGCAGACAATGACCCCCCTCTCTACCATACAGACTTTAATAATTATTATGTTGATGTCACACTGTGAATGTAATTAACCTCTTAGAGACTTCTAACTACTTGGTGAGCCTCTAAAGTGATCACAGACATTAACACTGTGGTTTTACCACATCTACCTTCTTAGATAGTTTGAACTCCGTCCGCCACAGGGAATATCCCAATATCCTTCGGGTTATTTTTGTTTGTTTTTTTGCTTCCTTCTCTCTTCTTTGCTGGGAGTTTTCTGTGTTGTTAAGCCAGTATAGGCTTTTCAGAAGACTTCCCTTCACATTGTAAATATTTTTTTGAAAAAAAAACAATAAATAAAAAAAAATTATCTTTATAGTTTTTTGTTTTTAAATTCCATTTGTTTCTTCTGTAGATCCCTCTGTGTGTGTGTGTGTGTGTGTGTGTGTGTGATGTACATCAAAAGAAGATGAGATATTGGTATAAACCTGCATAAATGCTACTTGTGCATCATATTAAGGGGGACACCTTGCTAATAAGTTTGAAAACCTATGAATTCCCACACACTGTATGTTAACGTCTACACACCATCCTGAAAACTTTTAAAGGAGAAGTTAAGTTAACCAAATGGATGGTTCTATTACTATACAGAGAAAAGTAATAATTAGACAAAAATGCCAGAAGCATGGAATACTGTGTATATATATGTGTGAATAATGAGGGGGGGGTCTGTGTGGTAGTGTGATCCACGTCCAGGTGAAGGGGCTAAGGGATGGGGTGTCTCCCTCCCGTTTGGAAACTTTTTGCAAGTATGTTTACATGCTTAGATCTTATTCCTATTCCGGAGCTAACTACTATGCCAAGTTTTCTCCCATATTTTGGTAATGGTAAAAGTTGTTAAACTTAATCATCAAAAAAAGTGCCAGGCGGAAAAGTTTAAAATACTGTTTGTGCTGGGCGGGATTCAGAACTGACAGGCGCCGCCCGGCGTGAGTAACATCCCTGTTATGTTCTTACTCATGGTTCTGTACTCATACTGGTTCTCAGAGATAATGAAATCAAGTACTCATCCTCATACTACAGCAGGACATTGTACTTGTATCTGCACTAGCTTTGTACTCACACTACACATCTTCACGTACAGCATACAGTGCATCGAAACCAACTCGAAACTACACCGCAACAACTCCTCTCCTTGGATAAATATCCTAGCATTTTATTTTCTCAATAGATTAGCCTCCTAATGATGTTGACCACAAAACTTGTTCTGTTAGATATTTTGTGAATGCCAGAGATCTGATACGGTCAACGGTTTTCTCCAGTTCTGACACGCCCCATATTCAATCTCACTCTCGGTCCTAATTAAGACCAATCAACGTACATGACCTTTAGTAAACACTTTGCCTTTTAATTATAATCAAGCTGTCCAAGCTTTAGATTAGAAATCCTAATCTGTTTTCCAGATATCAAGGGGGGAAAGAAGCATTGTGACGTTTCAGAGTCATTACTTATATAGATGGGAGTTGATAGACCATGTGTACACTAGCTTGTTTCTTCACCCAAAGCCTCGACTGACAAGAGTAAATTGTTTTCAAACCAAAAACAATTTCAGTGATTGGATAACTTTATAGAAATTCCTCTTGCAAGATACATAAAGGGTTTAGACGTGGGGGCATCTTCTGTGTGTTACAGCTTTAAATCTTGATGGAAGGTTTGATTGATAATTTAATACAGCCGGTATATATAAGTATACATAGACTAGGGGCAATATGATACACTGCGTCAAAACAGTCATGCGTCTTTTAAAAACTTTATCTAGAAGGATTACTTTGTAAATTTCTAAAGGGCAAGATAATTGTAGGAATGAAATATTAAATGTGTGTGTTTAGGAGAATTATTTAGGCATTTGTATCGGAGACAGGTAATGAGGAGAGGAATGAGTAAATTTGGCAATATCACCCTAATTGATCACAAATTAAATAAATCAGTTCTTTACATTCTAGTGTAATCTACCAAACCAACAGCATACTGAAAGCCTGCATGGGTCTAAAAAACAATTTTCCAAAGGCAGATGCAAGTACTTAAATATTTAAGCAGATCCTATTATACACTGAAATAGAACTAATATAGCCAACCTGCTGGTTGGAAGTTAAAGTGCAATATGTGTGTTGACCAAATCGTTATGCAAGCTTACGTGCGTACAGGAGCGATATATGTTGGAATAAAGTACAGTACAAGTAAAGAATTTACGAGCACTACAGGGGTTATAACTGTGATAAAATGTAAATTGTTTTAAAACAAACGATGTTTCTAGATAATTAATTAGACTCCCATGCGATTGATAGCATTGATATATACACAATATACAGTAGTACTTAGTATATATAGATAAAAAGATAAACCGTTTTCTCAGTACGGGCTTTTAGACCAGTAAAATTTGATATCTTTTTCTAGTCTCTTGTTCAATATGGACAGCCATAAA
The DNA here is from genome assembly GCA_000934455.1 of Apostichopus parvimensis. Taxonomy (NCBI): domain Eukaryota; kingdom Metazoa; phylum Echinodermata; class Holothuroidea; order Aspidochirotida; family Stichopodidae; genus Apostichopus; species Apostichopus parvimensis. The sequence goes on along the minus strand of KN897729.1, from coordinate 15,347 downwards.
AAAAAAATTAAAAAATAAGTCTCGGTACTGAACTTCATGTGAAGATCTACTGGTACTAGTTATAGGTTATGTAGAGCTTGTACAGAACTCGATGAGTGTATTAATGCAAACAGTTTATATAGTCTGTTTAGTTTGCTTTTATGCTGTTACATATACCGTATGGAAATCTCTAACCACCAAATCACAGATAGTATTGACAATATGAATATCATCACTTGAAAACATGTCTTCAATGTTGATCGTAACCAGCAAATGTCTTCTCTAGATTGTTCACGAATATATTTTGAGAACTACCGAAAATATGTTTCACGTTATTAATCTTTATGTAGAATTCATTTAAATTAAGAATTGTTGAAATAAAGCAAAAAAATGTAGATGATTACAGAAGAGGAAGTTGGTGGGATGATAAAGAAAACCATAGAGTCCAAATATATTTTTGTATTTTGGATCATGTAATTTGGTGACGATTTACCTGTCATAGACAGTATTTGCCCTTTTTACCATTGTGTGGGAGGTGTGATGTTCTAAATGTTAGAAGGCAGCCACTTCAGACTGGAGACTTCCTTACGATACAGATCATAACTGTTTAAGCAATATTGCAGAAGGATATTAACATCAATCATAGAAAAATATATCATGTAATCATATAAAAATCAGATTTGTGTGTACCAAAGTCAGTAAAAAATAGGGTAAAGTTAAAATGTAAAAGTCAAATTTTCAGGTTTTGTGCGTAGGCAGATGTTAGGGCCACAACTCTGCAGGACAAAAGAATACATAGTTTCTTTTACATAGTTTTTTTTAGAAAGCATTTTAATATTTTTTTAAACTTTTCACTCTGATTTTCATGAGAAACATATATATCGTGACTGAAAAGTTTTAAAAAATTATAACGATATTGAATAAAACATTCATAACAACCATTAAATAAAGCAACTTTCAATTTAAACATTTGAGAATCAACTTTTGTACGATATCCACCATTCTTTAGAGACAAAATTGTGCGGATTCTGATTGTTACAAAGTTTCCCAGTTTGATACACTGGATACGAAATTACACATGTATAATTTTTTTTGGTAAAACTACTGTAGACTTGCATTTTCTTTAAAAAATTACTGTTATTAGTTCCGTTTTTTGGAAAAATGGCTATTATAAGTGACTGCTGTTATAAGTATTATAAGTAAGTATTGTAGTATCATAAAGCATTCCTTTAGTGTACAGAGTACATTAAGTACTGTGCCTTGCTATCATTACGTACCACACGCATACTGGCATTCTAACCTTACACATTTGAGACGTGCTTCTCCTATACTCTCATTACCAGACATACACAGCAAGTAAATGTACTAAGATGCAATCCAGATGAATCAGAATACATGCAACAATTTGCCTGTCAGTGACCAAAAGTTTAATATCTGAAGTCCAATGCACAAGCACAACACAATAGACCTTAATTTAGATGTAATATTTATGCTACAGCCATTCTGGTCTGCACGAGTACAAAAGACCAATTATAACGAACAGCTTCGAAAGTTTCCCTCATGCTAACAGGGGTTATATAAATGTCTAAAAAGCCTGTCACGAACAGAACGAGCAAACATTGCAGGCTGCCGCAGCCTTGCGTCCATGCAAAGAAACGGTACTTCGTTAACTGCTAGAAGATCAAGCAACATGCTGTCAGAAAAAAAAAACGACTTTCTTCACTCTGGGTTTATGTGACTTAATTGGATTGCATTTGCAAACCATGGATACTAATGTTGGTGCTTGACCATTTTCACGACGAAAAGCTGGGGTTTAATGTGTTTGAAAGAGAAGGTCGTTAAACTTGATGTTTGGGTTACGACTTATGGTGCAAACTGTGTGAAAGATACGTCAGACGGACGAGGAGTGTTTGGCTTTGTCATATCCGGTGACCATTTTTACAGCATTGATGTGGTGTGTGATTCTTTGCTTACAACATAATGGCAACAATGCTGGATTGTTCTTTAATGAAATAGCAAAAGAATTAATCTTTTTAATAATATGTTTTGAACATATGTTGAAAGCTGCACCTTAATGTACCACCTTATTGTAAATTGGATGCATAAACAAAAAAAATAAAAAAATAAAAAAATAAAAAAAATTCTTAACTGCAATTATAACATTGAATGTACAGAATCTTAAGTGTCATTATCAGTTTGGATTAACCTTCCCACCCCCAGGGAGATGCTTTAAAATGAAGGTACGATATTAAGATAAAGGCACAATAACCACGAAAGAAAAGTGTGGGACAATTCAAAAAGTGAAATTTGCAACATTCTGTCCGGTTTATACTGCACTATATTCAACATAAAAGTTCTATTGTAAATATTTTTCACAGATTCTGTTTCCATAATACCTGCAAAAACTGTGACGTTCCACAGAGCCGTATATATCTGGTCAAACAGAATAACAACAAAACAAACTCAAAACAGCCAAAAAAACAGACATTATAGTCTTTTCTTTTCTCTGTTTCATTGCAAACAGGTCATTGCGAAGGCGTTATGTGTAATCTATACAAGTGAAATGCAATAATTACATTACGTTTGGAAGTACTACATGTGATGAAGTGACCAGTTTTCAAGGTTATATACATGTTATACCAATCACAATATCACTCTCTGCTCTACATAACCATGGAAACAGGTTTCGTGTGGCTCCTTCACATAACATGGCTATTTTTAACCTCCTCTCTGTCTGTAATCTGCCAAGCATATTTCAAACATCGCCATACAACAAAATAGCGTGTCTTTTTTTTTTCTTTTTTTTCTCTCTTTTTTTACTTCTGTTTTTCCTTTTTGCAGCCATGGGTTTATCGCACTCTATATAAGGATATAATCAATTTCTTCAGACATGTTAACTGCGTTTACCTGCGATTGACTTAATAGAATTAAAGAATACATAATTATAGTGATTGTTGAAAAGGAGGCCTTCGCATCGGTGTGGCTGGCTAAACTTGCATCTTGTAAATTGATTTTTTTTTCCCCCGACTTTGCAGGTGATACCCTGCGCTATTTAAAACTGGTGCACGTCATGAAGAAGATGAGATGGCTTAATACAGCACTGTGTAAATATTTGTCTGGAAAACTGCATCTAATGTATATTAAGTTTTTATGTCTTGTTTTTTAGCATTCCTTTAAGTGCTTGATATAGAAAATATGATGAGGGGAGAGGGGGCGGGGGAGGGGGGGATTTAGAGATATACAATACATTGTTCTATACATCTTGATTATTATCACTAGCACAAAGTAATGCAAGTGATAAAGTGATTGAGTTTAAAGCAAAGTGTTCCATATAGCCTTCTGTATTTCCCAAAACATCCCTACTCAAAATTTCCCTAAGTACTGTATTTCCCAAACTTTAGTGACTTGGGAATTGATTACTGATTGAACTTACCTGTCTCCATGTCTCTTTAAGTCTGCACTTTCCTCATTTAAATGACCTACTAAATATGTACTGTTTCATAGCACTGCAACTTGCAATACAAAAGAAGCCCATACCATTTACTAATTTGTGATAAAACAATTGCTTCTGTATCAATTGGAAGTGGAGTAACTAAATTAATTGTATTTACATGTATCTCTTAAAATGAGTTCTATATCACATCTCCTCTGTCCATATATTTCAATCCTCCCCAAACCCTCTTCTCTCCCTCTCATTGTTTCGCAATCTATAATATACATGTACAGGGATTGAGCAATGCTCAACAATCAATTAACACTAGGTTTATATATACACCATGGTAGGGGCCACTCAATGAGGGCAACATTCCTATTGTTTTTCACAACTACTGTACTATTGCAAATTCCTTGACTGTACTACACACTTAATACATAACTAGCTGTCAGAGGTAATATCTAATATTCCTCAACGGTTGCCAAATTATCATTCCTTCCATCGTCGTGTCCAGGCACCAACTGTTAGACAATCAAAATCAAATTATGGTGAAACTTTAAACCTAATTACAGATGATCATTTGAATCTTTATTTTGAGTTCATCATTTTTTTATTTCCCGCTTTTCCTTCTTCCCTCCTTTTTTTTTTTTCCGCTACCGATAAAGTAGGTTACAGTTTTTTTTTTTTACATTTGATATTTCATCATCCACTCTGAATTCCTTCTTCCATCCCATGATTGTCCAAGCTGTGAGACTGACAAAAACATAAAGAAAATCACAGCTTATAAACAGTCTTGAATATGCATCCATACTATATACCTTGCACATGCCCTCCTGGCTTCTTACGTAGATGGCAGGCGGGCTTAGTAATGTAGGACGTTCTTTAATTACTTTGGCCTGGTAATCAAGACATCATCGGTGCTGCGTTGAGAGATGGCTATCAATACCACATCATCCAGGACAAACCATTGGATAAAATTCAAGGTCAATTAACCTACATTACAACACTATCAAGCAATGTACAGTGCCCCCTATAATTCACAATTGACAGTCTAATCGAATCATATCTAAGAAAATTCACATGTATCAAATATGACTCAATGAGGTCAAAGGTTACACAGTTAGAGTCAGTTGTCTTGTCAATCTATACCTGCACAGTATGTATAACATCACAGTACAGTTAA
>JXUT01145208.1:0-10671 GCA_000934455.1 Apostichopus parvimensis | reverse complement strand
CATGTTGAAACTACTGTAGTCCTCCGGTGTGGGAGTATAGTCAGAACATAAAAGAATTGTGAGAGTGTTACAGCATGTTGAAACTACTGTAGTCCGGTGTGGGAGAATAGTTAGAACATGAAGAATTGTGTGAGTGTTACAGCATGTTGGAAATACTGTAGTTCGGTGTGAGAGAATAGTCAAAACATTAAGAATTGTGTGAGTCTTACAGCATGTTGAAACTACCATAGTCAGGTGCTCAAGAGCATGACATTTGCAGAAAATAAATCAATAAAATGAGCCATACTGTGAGTGTGTGGTGGGGGAGGGGGGGCAACAGGTGTGGGAGGATTGGTGTGTGAAATCGGCTGTCTAAAGGACCTAGTCTGCAGTGAAAGGGTAGAAAGGGTGAGGCAACCATTTTCTATGAGGGAAGCACTGATACTGTTTCTGTCAGTGACCTAGGTCAATGGGTTTGTATTATGTACTACATATTTCTAAGTTCTAACTACTGTAGATAATTAAATGGTGGTAAACAAGATGCTTAGGAACACCGTATAGTGGGAGCACCACGTATAGTGGGAGCACCACATATAGTGGGAGCACCACATAGTGGGAGCAACACATAGTGGAACACCGTAAAGTGGGAGCACCACATATAGTGGGAGCACCATATATACTGGAAGCGTCGCATAGTGGGTCCCTGGGTTCCCTTGATGGTTCTAACGACTAACCCATTGACACATTGGTATATAGACAGTGGACTTATACCCATTCAGCTTGAAGAGTCACACTTCCTGTAACACTCAAGTTGCGGAGACACAGGACATCAACTGAAGTACTTCTAAAAAGGTATGATGTCAACAACTAGCAACAGTTTCGAGTACTTTGAAGTGAATTCTGTTAATTAATGAACAATAATTTTTTAATGATATGGTGATTGCATCAACCTGAAAGTGAGCAAAAACTTAATTTGCCAATGATACAATGTAGTTGAATAGATTGAGTTTAGTGCACCGTCATATCCTGTTCCGATAACTTTCTTTTTCCGAGTAAAATGCTTACACGCGACTTTCATCCACAATTGTTCTATGCATTTTTAATTAGTCTTCTTTTTTTTTAAACTTAAACCCATCAGGAATTTGAATCAAGTTCAAGTAGTGTTTCTCGCAAGAACATCCTTACATTTTCAACAATGAGAAAGGCTGCTACAAAACCAGATTCTTTTCATCTGTCATCGTGTGGATTGATCACGTGTTACGAACGTAACAAGACCTCATTTTCCGTCATCGACAAAAAAGAAGGAAACCTTAAGAAACCTTAAAATATGAAAAACAAGATCCATTGCTTGAGCTTATTGGAAACAAACAGCATTCTCCTATCCCCTCCCCCCCCCCCCCACTGGATCATCTCAATCTGAGCTCACACAGCCATTATTTTCAACATCAGCAGATCCGTTAACTTTTGCTTCATTCCAAACCTGGCAGCAAAGCAAACACAATGGACTATAAAAGAGAAGAACAAATAACCCTCAACAAAGACATCCAGTTATTTTCCTAAAGGGTACTTTTTTTAAAGGAATTTGTATTTTAAATAATTCAATAAAGTTTATTGAAAAAATCCAACTGAATTCATCCATCAACTGACTTCACATGAACCCATTATGCTTGAATCAATATCAATGTACTGAAAATATGCATGAATCGATAGCATACTGGCACATTACATCGTCTTTTCTTTTTCCATATTTACTCTTCAAGAACAATCTAAACAAGAAGGGGGGGGACCAATTATTGAATACAGCAGTCATTGATTGTCAGAAATACAGAGAGAAGTCAATCATATCCAAATATAAGACACTCGGCCTAGCGGAGAAGAGGATGTTTGATCTCGGAAATATGAGAGGAAGAGTCAACAACTGACCTCCGACTGAAGAGGTTAGTGACTGAGAGAGAAGCTGGAGGACCAAACAAGACTCAAGTTGACAAAAACTAGTACTATATTTTAATAAAGAGTAAACAAATGATTATTCAGTTCACTACAATTTATCTCTGCAAAAATTCCATAAAATAAAACTAAAGCCATTATGCAGGGTATTGGCTGTTCTACAGCAGATCTCACTAAAAGACTATGGGGGGGGGGGGTGTATTTTCTAGCTGTAATACTTTCATGCCATTAATAAGTCCCTGTAAAACCTGTACAATGAAGAAGTTGCAGCCACTAACTTGTCAAAATTTTCTGAGAACTATTGAAACCATATATACGGTGATCTTCCACGAGAACTATATACTCACCAAACACAGGGATAAGTTAACATGATAATACCCCCCTCCCCCCTCCCTTGTCCTTTCTTTGTACACTGACATATACTATAGATTTTCTATACCGGTAACTGTCGAAAACTATAAGTACTCCTGTCCCTTAATTATGGTAACTAAAAAACAACTTTCCCATAATCCATTTCTACAAAAAAGAATATTCCTCATCAATCTGAAGCAATGGTACTACCATTAGAGCACATTGCGTAAACAATTGAAAAAGAAGAAATATCTTTAAATCTTCAGTTAATGTTATTAGCTGAGACTTAATATACCAAACATAAAAACAAAACACAAGTTTGATATAAAATGGCAAGCAAAACTTTAAAAATACCTATACAGGACTAAATACCGATAACAGACTCAGAAATAATTTCAGTTAAGAAGGAAAATAAACAACACATATACAGTATCCATGCCGCCAGCTCTGGCTTCTAAATAAGGAGTAAAAGCTACTATTACGTAAATAACATTTTTTCTTTTCATCTTCCTCTCCACTTTATACGCTCTTTCCACCAAACACACCGTATCTTACATATCTAACAACAAAACAGTAGTTTCCGCCTTTAGACAAAGATGCTTTCCTCCCCTGCAGAAGGAAGGCTCTTTCTCTCTACGGAGGTTTGCTACCGTTTTTCTGCGTGCAGGAAACTAAAAGTAACCTTCAGACTGAACTATTAATTGCTATCCTTTGAGAATTCTTATGGAATTCCTATATTATCACCTGAATCATAATCAACCAAACAGCTGCGCTTTTAAAGAGAGGTTACAATAATAATTTCCAGCTACTAAGAATTGCTTAAATACTAAACACCCAACAGCTCCCTGCTTACACCATCATCCTGCACTTACCTTTATCACAGCCACCGCTACATTTAATCGCTTTTATTTCCTCAAGGTATTTCTCCAACAATGTTTTTTCGGCTTCCTGGGTTGTCATTTTGTCCTCATTTTTCAGAAGTCAAAAAACTCTTGACAATTTCTTGATATTTTCATTCAATGAATCCTTTTCAAATTGTCTTTAATCTCCACAAAAAATTGTATAAAAAATATGGTACAAAATATAGCCCAAAAATTCTTCTCACTTGCACAAAACTGAGCAGCATCTATCAAAGTCTCCAACTGTCCAACACAATTAACAAGTTTGAAGATTGATCCTAAAATAAGAGGGTTTGTTTGGTAATAAACTTTACAGCTCAAACTTATAGCACAGCTTGCCTGGTCACCCTTGAGTTGAAACAGCTCAAATGTTTTTCCCCTGTGGTGCTTGCAAAAGTTGATATATCCCATAAATTCCTATCTGAGATATTATGTGTAGCAGGAGAAACAGTTGATAAAGATGTCCAGAAGGTATTCTTCTCTATTAGTAATGATACCCTTGTCTAGTTGTTCCAGTTGGATTATGTCTGCTCTTGCTCTAGAATACTGTTAAGCCAACCTTACTACTGTGTAACTCCTTGTGGACATGCCATTTCACTGGCAGATTGGTGTGTGCAGCAATGTGTCTCTGTGTAGTGGAGTACAATAAGCTAAGATTAACCTCATACATATTCATATCACAACCACCAATCAGAGGTTAGTTCAGTGTGAGTGGGTGGGACAAAGCTGTATAATTGTCATGCATGATACATATGGATGAGTCAGTAGAGGAAAGCTTTGACCAATAGCGATTGACAATCGGGGATTTGTGCCAAGTGAAGTGCAATGGTGTGCAGTGGAGTGAGTCATGTCTCTACCCCCATAGGTAAAAGGAAGGTAAGAAGGGTTGATTGAGAGGTTGGGTAAGCTACTTCACCTTGAGTTGAATGACCAGAGTAGGAAAGCTCAACCGAGATCCTTTGTAGTGAGTTACTAGACCAATTACCTGGCACCTTAACAGTTTATTGAAAACAACACAATAGTTGGGGCAACAGAGGATTAACAGGAAATGAGGAGTCAGCATAGCAAGTCTATTGGACTTCCTAAACTGAAAAGAGGAGAAAGTTGGAGAGGAATCTGTGATGCACATCAGCAGATTAAGAAGAGAGAGTGGTCTGTAGGTGTGGTGAGCTTATGAAATAAAGCTAATGCTACATACATGACATCCTGTGATTATGATTCATTGTTTGATATATATCTGATAAATCCTCAGCTATTTATATCTATATACAAAGAGCAAGTGGGTTTGATTGATTTATTGATTGATAAAATAAGGTATTCTACTTCATGAACATTCTTGAAATCTTCAATATGCTCATCTATACAGGGAAAAATTTAGCAAGTTTGAAGAGGTATGTTAATATGACTCTCTCATGAAGAAGCTGTTGCATTCAATGACATTTTACATTGGCCAGATAAAGGTGGAAGCCAGTGACTCAATCAAAAATGATGAAGTCTTAATCTTGCTGGTAAAGTTGAAATGACCAAACTGAAAAATAAGGCCACATAGTTATATTATCAGTACATAAGGAATTGTACCCCCTCCTCCTTCTGCCCTTCCTCACCACCCCCCCCCACCCCAAAAACTCAACCAGCATGTAACACAGTTAGTACATTGCATTAGAGTAATTTACTAGCTTGAGATTGTAGAATAAATATTTAAAATAAGCTGTTGTATTCTTGGAAAAAGAATCTAAGCTTTTGGAACCGGAAAAAAAAAAACACTCAAAAACTTGTATTTGAAATGTGGACTCAGGTCTACATCTATAAATTACAGCCAATTAGGACAAAAAAATACAGTGATGTGTCATCACCATAAAAGTACTTTATACCTGTCACTCAGTTCACCAACAACATTTTGCAGAAAATTAAGAGAGAACTTTGATGAATGTTTAATATTTTAACCTTGTATGCTTCAGAATATGATGGTACCTCTCTATTCAAAAAAAGGATTTCTCACTGCTTTGATTTACACATAAAGTGCACTGTGGCATTACCCTCTACGGGTGTAGTTTGTCCTCTTTTTCACCTACCATGCTTACAGTCTTCCATCACTCAGCTTCCCTTTTTCTTTCAACTTTTAAAAATTCTATGAACCTCCAAAAAGTCCACTCAAAATTGGCTGAGATACCGACACGTGAGAATTTCAAGTTCGTGTCAAGATGTTGGCCGGGTGTAAAATTCTGAAACCCAAATTCCCTTTTCTGCTGAATCTGATCCCAAGGACACCCATACATTAAATTAGGTATGTGCAGTGTAGTGTGAAGTTTTATCTGTAAGTGTCTACAGAATAGTGGAAAAGACATCATTTCAATCTAAGACACGTCCCAAAAAAGGAGAAAAAAAAACTGTCAATTTAATGATATTTTCTGGTGAATTCCAAAATATCAACTTTGATCAAAGTTGGGTGCTGAGGTTCGTTGACATTTAATAGAGCTGCCTCAGTTCCTTTGGAAGATATTTCAATTTTTGTTGGGGATTCAAGTATCAATTTTTATTAACTTTGATCACCACTGGGTGAGGTTCATTGACATATAAAAGAGTTGCTTTACTTCTCCTTTGCTAGATAATTTCAAGTTTTGTTCAATATTTTGTGAATAAGTATATATGCAGAGAGGTGAGATGTGTAGGGACCCTTGTGTTATCCTGTAGCCTCATATCCTATATTAGTTATCTAATTTTATACTTATTATTTATTAGTTGTATTCACACTCAAATATTGCTCTTTGAATTGATCTTGACAAATATTTCCATACTGCACTGATACTTAAAAATCAAATGAGAATTCAGTTCAGAGACTTTATTATCGTGAAATTTTCTTGACATGCGAAATTCTGTTAAATGTTGACAGAAATGGCAACAAAATATGAAAATTTCTGGAAATTGCTTCATGCATATGACTGATAACATTATTATAATAAAGGGCCTGCGTTTCAATCCATGCAACAGTATTTCCTTCAAAGGTGGACTTTAAACAAAATCAGAGGAGGGTCACACCACAAATAGACAGAAGGACAGACAGACAGACAACTTAATTGGAAAATTAATTGACTTAATTGACAATAGAATTAAATTAGACAGCACAAAGAGTTATACTGAGATGAAAGAAAACAAGAGATCTGATGTTTTAAGGAGATATGAAAGGGCTGAGGAGATTACAGAGAGATTAAACAATGGGAGTAAATTAGAGAGTAAAATGAGGGTAAGGATGAAAATGGGGGTGGGGGGGAGATTAGGGATGAAATGTAAGGGTAGGATGGACATGATGTGTAATGGAGAAAGGAGGGTATGGAGGAGGTTGGGAGAAAAGGGAGGGGGTGGGGGTGGTTTAGTCATTTGATCCCTTCTTGGATGACAAAGCCATGAGGTTGAATGGTGCATCTATATAGGCATTGCATCTACAGTTGTTCCCTACTGAGACAAGCTTTACATCGGGGGGGGGGGGGGGGGGGGGTGGGGGTGGTCTATACCTAAGCATTCAGTGCCCCTACAGAACTATGTCTTATATAGTGTATCCAATACACATGATTCTACAATTGAAGGCATCAAAATTGAATTTTACATGACCTTGAATTTTCTGTTTCCTGTCCAATTTATTTGTCCCTCCTCTCTCCCCCCCCCCTCCCCCCACCCCATTTTTGTCTATTTTAAACTTTTCCTTAGTCTGTTTTCATTTTAGTTGACCATTGCAGCAATGTCAGGTTCCCTACCTTTATTTACCAACACAGGCTTTTTAAAGTAGATGAGCAGATTTTTAACACTTTCTCCCTCTTGTCATAAATATTGCTTGGCAAACAGTTTCTAGGTGACAAAATTTTCAGAATCAGTTACAAAAAATCATTCTTTTCAAAGTAAATTTCATTTGGTGAAGAAAAACTAGGACTATGTGTTTAATAGTTTGATCGATTGTGAACTTAGTTTGAAGAAGAAAAAAATTGGTTTTAATATGTTTTAGATAAAATGATAAAAAATTGACAATTCAATGCAAAAGACCAGCTTTCAAGGCAAAATTATAATCACAAGGATCTGATGGGCATTGAAGTTGTTTCACTTGGAACTATAAACTTGAAATGTTTTAGTTATCAATGGAACGAACAAGCAAGTACGGTGGCTTTATAAGGATATAGGAAGGAAAAAATGTTGACTTTTTATCTCAAAGTTTGAACTTTTAAAGTCTTTAAAAGTTTTTTCTCTTTCTTATGTACCTATAAAGCCACCGTAAGCAAGCATGTATACATGGTTAAAGGTATGCTGTATTGGCCCCCAATATGCTAGATATTCAAATATGGTCACCTTTGGTCAAACTTCTTAAACTGTTTTTATTTCAACCTTCAAGGAAATTTTCCTCACTGGGACATTCAGTCATCTTGTGTGTACCTTAAAACTTTCTGAGAACAATTTGGAGAGTAAAGACCTCCAGGAAAGTACTTTTTTGGAAAACTTCTAGCAATTATAGTGTGCTATAATTTGGGGCCTATACTGACTACCTTTAAAATAAAATTGAAAAGTAGTCTACCTGCTTGATTGATCAACTCCAGACTTGGAATTGGAAAATAATAACCTACCAAACTGTGTGTTCTTACCTGCAAGTATTTGAATACCATTCTTTGTGTATTTCTTTACACATTTACGTTTTGATGGCTAATATTTTGAATTATGTTATATTAGTTTCCTGTAAATAACAACAAAGACTAATATGAAATATTTTGCTATTTCTTAAAGTTGCTGGGTTTTAATTTAATTAGTTAGATGACAACTCAAGACAAACCACCTACTAAATTATCTTACAGGTAGGCTAGAAAATGCTAATCGTGTTGAGTTGGCTCAGTGTGGGATGCTAATCTTGAAAAGTTTGTAGGGTCCGAAACATTTGATGTAACATTAATGCAATAGAACTTCATGTTCATCTGGGCAGGGTGATATGGACTGGGGAAGGGGAGGAGCCAGGGCATTGGTGAGAAAGAGTGATTTGGATTGTAAAAGATGTTATATTGAACAATAATAACTTCTTCACAAATTCCTAAATGCTTGATGTGGGTGTTTATCCTTCCTTAAGAAGGGGAATGTCCTTTAATATCATTTTGGTTTTGTCTAGGTCTGTTGGGTTTTGTGGAGGAGGGGGATCCCTCCATTTTCTCTCTCTTGCTCAACACTTCCCCCATTAAGGCATAATGCTCAGGGAAAACATGCACATTTTTTGGAAAAATTTTCGATGTTAACTTGAGTTTTGGTCAAAATACTCCAAAGTTCCAGCTATATATACCAAAGCTACACTGCTATGACAAGGGCTGAAATAATTTCTTTGAACACTTCTTACTGAGAAATCATTTCTAATACTTAAAAGCAATTCACAATTAAATGCTGAAATCATGACATAGCACACGCAATAATATTTACTCCACACCTGTTGTTCTTGAACATACTCTGTGTTCACAACCACTGGTCAAGATTCAGTCCAAAGTTAATTTATGTCCTGACCAAAAAAAGTGTCTGGGTAAAGTGAGACATTACCTGCACAGTCCAGACTTTTGAAGAAAGCTTATATATATAACCTGCCTGCTTGTAATTGTTTTATAAGTTTAATGAGTTTACTATCAGGCCCTTCAACTCCGCTCAGACAAACCCTTTAAGCTCCCTGCTTTTATCTAACCATGGAGGCTTTTCAATGGCGGAGCTAGGGGTATTGGTCAGGGGGGACGAGAATGGTCTGTAGGGGCGCTTTTGACACTATCTAAGCGGAGTGCCACCACAGGTTGGCGCGGAGCGTACAGACATTTTTTGAGTAAAGATACTCCCTAGATCACCGGAAATGACCCTTTCCGGGCCTTGCTAATTTGCAGATAAACAAAGAATAAATAGGTGTCATCGCCATTTTGTCAGAAAATTACACCAACCAAATGTGACAAATGTCAATAGGTATTTGAGAGCGCAATAAAAAAGTCAACAATCGCGAATAAGTAAAAAGTGGTAAAAAGCTGAAAAGGGCGCCAGCAGTCCATTTGAGTCCGTCAGGGGGGCATCCGCCCCCTCTGACTGTATGGGCGCTCCGCCACTGAGGCCTTTACTACATGGTATTTAACACAACTGTTTGCATTAACCATCCGAATCTCCGTAATCCTCCTAGTATTCAAGCTGTTTTTCTCAGAGCCAGCAGGTGATAATGACCACAGCAATTTTCTTTCCCCTTTATTTGTCTTATGCCAACACAATTCATTGGCTTCAAGAAGCAGACAACAAACAGAAGGAAATCAGCAACATCATGTTAGTTCTTTGATTCAAATTGGAGTGATCTATCACAATTGGGTTCTAACAAGACTCTCTGGGCATGGGAAGGTTTGGTTTCTAGACTAGTACTCTACTCAAAGGATGCCGAACAGTCTACAGAAACCAACAGGATAGCAAAACTTTGTAATTAAGTACGTCTTTTGAGTGGGTATAGTAACGTTGCATTTTAACATGATTCTCATAAAGGCAGGTAAACATTCACTTAAGTATGAGCCCCGAAAGTTAGCACACTAAACATTTCTAGAAGTTTTCAAAGATACTTTGTCCTGTTTAAAGGTTGGTTCTGATTCTGACTTTAAGAGAGGTTTGAAATAGACAATTTGATGTACATATCAGATTTTTAGAGAACTACAGTGGCAATAAGGTGCATGTTGAAAGTTTATCACAGGCAATTACTGATGACCTTTATTAAACCAAACTAACAAGATATGTGCATACATTATAGCTAAAATATAGACCTAACCTATATATGCCACAGAAAGCACAATTTGACATCTTAACTTTTGTTTTTCCTGGGGGCATCCTCAGATCCCCTACATGGGAGGAGTTGGCTTCAACAACCTGAGTGCCACACCCCCTCCTTTATAAAATCCTTTATTCACCTTTGACCCTACCAAGATTCATGCCACCTACATAACTCAGTTAGGGGGGGGGGGGGATTTTGAATTTGGCAACCTGCTCCCACCTTTGAAATCCTGCGCACACCACTGGACAGAAACAGCATAAAAATAATTTTTTTATTCAAGTGGCCTACAATAACAGGCAAATCAAGTTAATTTTCCTTTACCAAACTTTTAAGTTTTAGGGGTGCAAGAGGGGTGAGAGCTGGGGTGGAATGGATAGGATGGAGTAAGCTCAACTTCTTGAGGAGGGAAAATAGCAACTGCTTTCTACTTGCTCAGTGACCATTGAAAATTTAATGTATGTTTTTCTGTGGTATATGTAATGAACTCTTTTAATAAGTGGTTGCAAACACTTTAAACAAGAAACAGTGCTCAATCAAATTGCAGGTATGGAAAGGAGGGCCAGAAGCAGAGAGTGATGACAAAAAAGTAAGAAAGTGACTCCCTTACAACATCACAACTACTTAAGTAAGCCACTGATTCAGTGGGGATCATCCATATGTGAGTGGACAAAGTTTAGTTTTCAGATTTATAAAATCACCTCATGT
>KN897726.1:8928-23963 GCA_000934455.1 Apostichopus parvimensis | reverse complement strand
CCCCCTCACTGTATTCTCGTTAGCTACTACCCTAGTTGAAATTTAATGTTACCTCTTTCACAGCCTTTGCAGTTCTCTCAAGAATACTATCTTTGAAACGAACCCGATCTGAACGTTCGAATGCCATCACACTTTACTGTTGCAACGTTACGGCCTACTGTATCGTAGTACTAGTAGGCCCACTGCTGCTGCACTTTTAGCGTAGTCAGGCCGCTGTATATACTGTACTGGCAATATGTCATCGCATGTAGCCTAACTTTTAAGTAAGGCTAAGCCTACATCTTCGTCGATATCGAAAGAAGCTAACGTGGGTTACTCTCACAAGTCACATCCACTGGCGATAGACAGGCAATGTCCAAACAACATAGCCCACTCACAGTAATGTAAGTAAAATAATTCAGAACTGTGAATTGTATGTTAGGTTATGTGTGGACATGACTATATGCTAGGTCGGAACTGTAACGTTGTTATTATTTTGCTCGTGACGGGGCTCAATGACGGCTTATTATGTCTTTACGCTCGTGACCGCATATCGAAACACGCAAATGTTTGCATCTTCAGCCTTATTTGGGTTATATATATTCAGTGATTTGATTAAATTAATCTATTCTAATCTTTCAATACCCCTACCTAACAAAGTTAGTGACATATACTTAGTTGTAATGGTTTATCTCCATCTTAAATTTAATGGGGCCTTCGTATTATTTGATCAACATGTTTCAGGACCCAGGAGCCTGATATGATCCAGAGCTTAGGAATAGACTTGCTTAAGGTCGTTTTACACACACTGTAGTGATTTGTACTCACAGATGGTGGTTTCTAGTACTACTAAGGAAGGATTTCATTACTTATCCAATGGCCTGAATTTCATCGACCTATGTAGCCCAGGCCACCAAGGCTATTATTTGCACCTGTGCCAATATGTCACATTGCTTTCAAGATTATAATTTGAATCATTGACAAAAGAGGCAACATAGTGGCTTGAACGGCTTGCACGCTCGGGTAATCTTCAAAGTTCAAGTTCATGACATAGCCTAAACAAGCTAAAGTTAGGCCTAGGCTGACCTATGCTAGCCTAGTCTAAGCAGTAGGCCTAAGGTAGCAAACGCCCATTTAAAACCACAAATGAATTACACACTAAATCACAAAAGTAATGTGTTCTCTAAGTCTAGATAAAAGTTCTAACTAGCTAAATGCTACCCATCACTGGATAGCTACAAGTTTGCCTTTCTTGGCACAATCAATTTCCCATATCATGACCATGAATATTTTTTGCTATCAGAGCCTGAAGTTTTCATCATTTGCAAAAAAACCGCTTCACTCAGTAGTAAACAATTTTCGTATGCTGCTCCTGGGAGGCCCAAAGGGTTCTAACTTTGCCTCAGTTGACCCTACTTGCACCACATGTACTTCCATTGATGTTCTTCAACATGCATGCCACATTTGATAATCAAGGTGTATCAGTTGAAAATCCAGGTTTATTAAAATTATTCAATGAATCAGATATTTGCCCAATAAATGGAAAAAACCTGTCTATCGATTGATAATCAAGGTATCTAAATGACTTTGATGAACTTGGATTATAAATTGAAAATCTTGGATTTTCGGTTGATATTCCAACTTTTATTAGATAATCCATGTTTATCGTCAAAATTCCAGGTTTATCGGTGACAATCCACTATTATTGATCAATAAATGTGGATTATCAATCGATAAATCAGGTTTTGGGCATTTGGCTATCAGTTTATCAGTTCACTAGATGGATTGAGGATGTTTGAATGTACCACAACACCAGATGTGCTAAATTTTTCAACATAGCAAAGTATTCCGCTTCCAGGGTAACAGTAGAAGGTATATTTGCTGAGGCTATTTGTTTTACCCAGCATGGCACATGTATGCGTGCAACCAGTGTCTGTCAGGTGTTAAATAATTTGCATGACTTTTATTACTGATCTAAATTAGGTCACATGTAGAAAATATTGCAATGTTGATGTAACATTGCCCAGGTTGCTAAATTGCAAGAAGAGTGCAATGCTTGTTTTAATGCGTTCCTTTTTTGTTTGAATCTGTAGTTGCTTGTTGTACAGTAGGATCTGAAAGAGCTATACGACGTGCCTTCGGTTAAGTGAGTCTTCCTGGTCTGCAGCAATGTTTATCGCCAGGAAGAGATCTACTGTTCTCCTCATGCTAATCTTCATGGTATCATTATGTAAGTACTATTTACCAATTATAACTTGATGAAACATATTAAATGCAGTTAGATACCCAGTAAGACCAAGTTGTAGACCAAGTAAGACCAGTTGTAGACCAAGTCTTTGTAGAACGAGTAAATAAAAAAAACACAAAGTGAGAAATGTGAGTAATATTTAGTACTCTGTAGCCCCCCATCCCCACCAACCAGCCCAACTAAAAAAAGAGAAGTTTATATAAATATTTGATTTGATGAAGCATGCCATATAAGAATGTAAGTGTTCTGTGATATGAAATGCTGTATTCGACTCAGGAATCTTAATTGCAATGTTCATTTGATTTACAAAGACAGCATGGGAGTTCCTCAGAAGTAGAGTCCAGCTGTTTTGACAAAGCACCACCACATTTGATTTTTTTTCTCTTCACTTCAGGGGTTGTATTCCAGAACGTTTCCCTCCACAAGTCACTTTTTAGATGGACACACATCAGACAACATGCCGTCAACATCCAGCTGTCGCAACTCCAGAAGTTGCAGAAAAATCTCAACATCAAACGGGTCAGTTTCGAGTTCCATCCTCCTCCCGCCTACCCAGGAGAGACACAGAGCGAAGGGTACAACGTGGAAGACATGTACTTCCGACGGTGGCAGGTCGCCCATAACGTGGAGCCTAAACGGGCAGTGAGAGAAAGGACGGAGGAGAGACGATGGAAGGGCTGGTCCACCCATCACAACTCTAGACTACCGGAGAACAATCTCTACGATACCCTGAGAAAGAGGCAGGAGGACCGGCTGCATCTCGCGGCTGAGATGAGACGAAGGCAAGATGAGGAGAGACAGAAGCAGAGTGAGGAAAGTGAGTAGTTCTACTCTTGACTTCACATGTAACGGTTGGCATGATGTGACATTGATTTGCTCGTTTAGATAGTTTCTTGGTTTTCATGACCAATATCATTGTATATCCCCGTACTAACCACACTATTAAAGAGGTATTATGGGTTTGACTCACTTCAATGTTAGTCTCTGGGTTACTTAAATTATGTCAGTCTCTCTAGGTTGATTTGCAGTTTAGTTTCTATGGCAAATATTTGCTGACTGTTGCTTTGACTCTAATGTGGTTAGTCTCTATGTTGACTTATGAGCCAGTGTCTAAGTAGTGCATATACGTCACCAATATGTCAGCTCTGTAACTGAGTACTGTGATTAATCTGAACTTAAAATTAATCAAAAATTGTTCATGAAGCCGTCACATGCGTCCATGTCGCAGATTCACACCGATTCCAAAAAAAAAAATCTTCAGTGGCTGTGCCTCTCTGTCCCTACTCATTTTTGTTTGACTATAGGGATATTAGTAATGTACTTGAGTATTGCTGGTAAGAATGGGCATGATGACTCACTGGCACACCATTCCATAGTCATGTGACTACAGACTGGTACTAGTTCTAGTATCTTACATATGGTACATGTTAAGGCGCAGGTTGGATTTTCGTTCTGGATAGTCTAATGCATATTATAATCTTCAGTAACTGTTAAATTTTGTGCTGGGTATAACTTCATTGTTCGCCCTAGGTTGACTGACAACTTCAGTCTTCTCTATAACTTAGACGGACAGCTAACTGTTGGATTTATGTTAATTATTGACATGTGCTGGTCAAAGTACCAGTTGACCTACACAATAGTCTCCTACATATAGATGTTTAGCTCTATGGTGGATTCACTTATATTAATGGTAACTTACATGCAGGCTTGATGAGAGGGTGTTTCAGGGGGCTTGGGGGCCACCAGTCAGTCAGATAGCGCAGGGAAATTTGACATCAAGGACAATTTTAATGGCTTTTGATTGCTCTTGAAGACCTGTGCTGACATGTTAGCAATCAAAGTCGGTGTTGTGTACTATTGCCAATCTGGATGGTTAATATATATCTGGGCTTTGTTGTCAAGTGGTTAAGGCAGTGGACTTGTGATCTAAGGATTACAGGTTCGAGCCCTGGCCAGATCATTGCGTTGTGTCCTTGGGCAAGGCACTTTATCTCCATTGCCTCTCTTCACCCAGGTGTATAAATGGGGACTTGCGAGGTGATTTATATAGTTTTGTGCCAGTTTGTGGCTACACCCTATGGGAAGTCCCCCAGGGGACACGTGGCTGTGGTGCCCCAGGAGAGATTGTTTGAATTGTGCACACTTTGGTGTGTACAGTAGGTGTGACAAGTTACCAATGACCAGGGTTAAGTACAGCGCGGCGAGACTTTATTGTAAGTTGCGCTATATACGAACTGTTAATTATTATGATTATTTTTATCTGGTTACACTTTCTTTGGGCAGTGTCAGATGATGACAATGATACTGATGCAGCAATAAATGAGGACTCCAGTTCTTTTACCGTCCAGCGGACATGGCTTAAGGCTCGTCTGGAAAATTACTGCAACGTCAAAGGCATCATGAAGGGTGACGAAGGTAAGCTATCGTATCAGTGGAACTCTCTTCGTCACTGCGGCTTTAAAATTCACAAAGAATGGAAGCTGAGGTGTAGTGTGTATGTGTTTTGCTGATGTGTGGTCTGCTACGGCCTGTCTGCCTTGGAGCATGTCTGCCTTGTGTCTGCCTTGGAGCGTCATGAATAACAACTCTGGATCCAGTGTTTGGAGGATTCACATGTAGCCTCCAACTAGTGAAGGCGTAATTATTTTAGTTTGTCTTCCTCAATGCGTATTGAAGATTAGACTGGTAACGATAAGCAAAGATGACAGAAGTTTAGGTTATGACAAGTTTACGATATAATATGATGGCTTTTTCTTTACAAGTTTTGTTTTCAGATGAGATTTAAAAGTACTGTGCAGCATTCCTACAGACTTGTGCATTGTTTAAATGCGAGCGCTCACGTATTGTGTGGCACTTTCTAATACATACAATGCTGTTGTTGTTTACAAAAGCCGCCAAACATATAAGTTTTTGTGTCATAAACAATCGGCCATTTACGTCTTATCATCCGTTACAGGTATCGCCCCAGATGGTTACAGATTAAGGTCCGTCCATGTCCTGGCTCGACACGGAGATCGGACCCCCCTCGAAAACGGTAAGACGGGTAAATTAGCTCCCTTCCAATTTGAATGCAGTCTTACGGAGGCCAACAAGAAGATAGGGTCCATACACATGGAAAAGTTCCTACGAGTGATGCAGTCCAGTAGCAAAGACATAAACAGCTTGGACCAGGAGATGAAGAGTCTGATCCTTCGAATCCCACTGCGTAACTCCAGGGTGGCCTGCTACGCCTCTCAGCTTACACCCCATGGATGGGTTCAACACATGCGTCTCGGGGACTTCCTGAAGAAGCGATACTGGAAGCAGCTGCAGCTAAGCTCGGCAAACGATGCAACCCAGAAACTTGCCATAAAGAGTACACAGTCTCCCAGAACAATACAGAGTGCAATAGCCTTCCTCTTCGGCTTCCTGCCAAAGTTTTCCGTCCTTGACGTGAGCAAGATAAAGAGATCCGATCATCCCACATTCTGCTCGGAAAGAAATTGCCTTTGCGGTGCCGTGGACAAACTGCGGGAGAGTGTCGTCGGCCGGTATCACAGCTTCCACAAAGAGGAGAACACGACAAACCTCAGCAGTCGAGTATCTCGACTCATGTACGTGGAGGACCCCCTCTACTCCGTGCCGAACCCCTCTCGCTTGATCGAGTTACTCACAGCCCGAGCCTGCCACCATAGCGCCCTCCCCTGTACGGAGAACGGCTGTGTCGATGAAGCCATGTTCGAGCAGGTCTTCCAGGAGGTGGACTCCATCAGCGGAAAAGTCCGGGCGGGTGGAAACAGTTCCGCGGAACTGTATGGGAGGCTGGCCATGCATCCTCTGCTATCAACGATAAGTTTGACCATGAGATACATAGATAGAGGGCAGACCAACCTGCCGAGATTCTATCTGTACATGGGTCACGACATCACCCTGACTCCGTTCTTGGACGCGTTAGGGATGGTGTACCCCTGGCCGGGCTACGCGTCCAGAGTCGTCATAGAGCATTGGTACCATTCCGATAGCGAACAGTCGGCAATAAAGGTCCTGTACAACGGAGTCGATGTGACGTACAAGGTCAGCTTCTGTGCCGAAGTCTTGAATACGGATGGGCTATGTCCTTTCGAAGCCTATTATAAGTTCATAGACACGGACAACTTGAGAGTCTTTAACGCCATGACTTACGATGAAGCCTGCACATGGGGTATTGGGGAATGAAAACTGGATTATATTATATACAGTAAACCCTCCACAGATCTCCTGCCTGCAGTGTCTATATATACGTTACACAACTTTACAAGGTTTATTGTCTCAGGTTTCTTGACTTACAGCTGAAATGTAGGCAGACAGTTCCTTATGAAAAAGGGATATATTGAACAACTAACCCCCCTTCCGACCCCCCTTCCGACCCCACCCCCCCACTCGCTTCCAAAATAAAATTATTGTTTTTTACCTGCTAAGGTATGGAATTTATACAAAGAATGACTCTGAAGTGCTATGCTCATCAATTTTGTGCTAAAGAAGATTTTAGATATTAATTTTATTTTGCAAGGTGAATATATCTTGATTAATCCAAGTAGATAGCTAGAAAAGGTGACGTACACCCATATTTTTATTTTTTTTTAAATTTTATGTAAGATTAATCATACATCGATACTAGTATCTTGCCTTTACTAATCCTGTTACTGCTTTCTCAATTACTTCATGTTAATCACTCACTGGTGTACAGGATACAGTAGACTTCATTAAACAGATGCTGCTGATGATGATAGTATGGCAGCTTAAAGTGCCATCAACATAAGAAAATTGACGAGATATGATAAGTTGTCATATTAAACATTTTGAAGAAAAATGTTCAATTGTTCAGTTAAAGCAACTGAGCAATCCAACATTTTTCTGATTTTTGATAAGATATTATCTTGTTATATAAACAATTTACTGAAAAATGTTGACTTATTGGGGCAACGTTTTCTTATGTTGATGGCACATTTAATCTTCCGTATGATGGTGATGTATGGTAGTGAGGTCAACCATGGGCCAAGGGATATCAAATTTAATCCCCAAATTCTGACTTTTAAAGAGAAAAACAGATACATTAGCATTGTGTGGAAGCAATGCATTCTTGCTGCAATTTTGGGTTTTCTATCAAAAAATCCCCAAAATAGCTAATTTGAGCAATAATCGTTAATTATATTTGATATGAAACAACGGAAGCATGATTTAGTTCCAATTCTGTCCAATTTATGAATTTTATATCAATTTAAAACAATTGCAGCTCATTAACCTTCTCGGTGTATCTCAACTTTTCCAACTTAATGCCATCTCAGTCATAAACATGTTTTTACATTTGAAGTAAAAATTAAGTTTTCATCGCAATAGGTTAAAATGCAGTTGCCAGGATGTGATGATCGCTATTACAAGGAAAGCGTCCTAATGTTTGATAATAGGGTATTTAAGTGCCAATTTTTTTGGTGTTTTTCTTGTGGTATTTCTGTTCTTATCTCTTTTCATGTTTTATTAACCTTCTCAATGTATCTCTACTTGTTGTTTCCCAACTTGCCATCTCAACCATAAACATGTTTTTACATCTGAAGTAAAATTTAAGTTTTCATCGTAAGAGGTTAAAATGCAGTTGCCAGGATGTGATGAAGCTATTACGAGGAAAGGGTCCTAATGTTTGATAATAGGTATTTATGTGCCAATTTTTTTTGTTTTTTTTTTGGTGCTATTCCTGTTTTCATCATTTTGCATGTTTTTTAACCTTCTCAATGTACTCTACCTGTTGTTTCCCAACTTGCCATCTCAACCATAAACATGTTGTTTGCAGTTGAATTTGATATTTAAGTTTTCATCGCAGGAGCGGCCTTCAGCGGCCAATCGTTGCCAGGATGTGATGAAGCTATTACGAGAAAAGGATCCTAATGTTTTAATGACAGGGTATATAAGTGCCAATTTAGTTTGTTGTTTGTGATATTTCTGTAATTATCATTTTTCATGTCTTTTGTTTTGCTTTTGCTAATGACGGTCCTTTCTCTGACAAAGGAATGAAATTCACATGGAAAAGTTGTATTTTTCTTGCCGAGTTTTACGACATATATTTACATGAGTTTTATCATATTTGCAATATCATTTTGTATCTCAAGTATTTGAACCTGCAAATAGCCACTAAATGTACCATGTGATCTCCGTTGTGAATCAAGTGGACATTTGCCCGAACCATAGACAATTTTTAAAAGTGTCTTAAAAACTTATTTATTCACGTGCTTAACCCATCGGTCCTTGTCATTTTTTCGATCCTTTCGTGTATCATGAAGTTTTTGTTCTGCTAAACTGTATAATCTGTTCTCATTTTGTTTCTTGTAAAGTGCATTGAGACACAGGGTATAATGCGCTGTACAATTAAGTATCACTATTATTTATTATTACTATTATTATCATTATCATTTGGAGGTAGCTTTCTCCACCTTTTAAGTAGGAACCTGTGTTTCCAATATACCATATAACTACCATGAGCAATGTGATGTAAATCACTTCATCTCTGCAATCGTTTTCTTGTACCACGATGGAACTATTTTTTTCTATCAAATTTTCGTCAACATTTGGTCTTCATTAACAGATCTGTGCTCATTATACTAATGTGAGGCTTTGGTGCTTTTTTCCATAGATGTATATTTTCTTACTTCTAGAGTCTTTTATTCACCATCATCATGTTTTCTCTTCTTAAATTATCAAAAAATAATCTACAGTTCAAAAGTCACGAAGACTTGAAGAAAATATTTTTGCTACCTGAAAAGCTTTGGATGTTTCTCAGCAAAGCTGTGTATTTGGATGAAAAGTTAAAAACCATGGATACAACTGGAGAGTGTGGAGAGGGGGTGGGGGGGAGTAAGTTTGCAGTGAAATGACACTAAAATGTTTATGGATGTCATTTGGTGTACTGTGCGGCGACTGTTGGTTGCCTGAATGACTGTTCAGTGGGTATGCATGCATATGAACGTAACCACCTGCCGGCTACTTCAATAACAATTCATGAAATATCGTTTCATAGATATTTCTTACTGTTGGTTTTATCTCGAAGACAGAACCTTTACTCACTGTCAGACTAAAATAAAGTGAGGAAATAATCACTATATTTTGTTTATTTATTTTTTTCTTAATGTTGTCAAGATCAAGTTTCCAAGAACAGAACATAAAGGGGTTACCTTGGGGAGGGGGGAGTTTGAGCTAGTTTAACTTTGCTTCCTATAATGAAACAGTTTTGGTTAAATTTAACCAAAATGCCTCAGCGAAGAAAGTAGGTTTATTACTCATTACGTAACCTGTTTTTTTCTGCAATTTTTTCTGCTCTTTCACCCACCCCATTTCTTTTTGTTCCGTGGGGAAGAGAAGGGGGAGGGATGGACCAAAACAATCAATAGAGAACTGATTTTTCTTA
This sequence comes from Apostichopus parvimensis, assembly GCA_000934455.1. Classification (NCBI taxonomy): domain Eukaryota; kingdom Metazoa; phylum Echinodermata; class Holothuroidea; order Aspidochirotida; family Stichopodidae; genus Apostichopus; species Apostichopus parvimensis. The sequence continues at coordinate 14,325 of KN897726.1, read as the reverse complement.
TTTAAGACATTCCCCAAAGCTTGGTGTCAGACAAATAAAAACTCAACTCAACTACAATGAGAAAGAAATTAAGCAGAAGATTAATGGTGAGGCCATTTTTATTTTTTTTTTACTTCTTACATCAAAAAAATGAAAACAAATGCATTGAAAACCTTGAAATGGAATACAACCACAAGCATAGTGAAAGTGACACTGGAGATAAAATATTAACAATAGACATGATAGGTCAAAGGTCACATGAGGATAATCATAATCATAACTATAATAATAATATAGATCACATAACCACCACTGACATGAAAAGACATGTTTGAAATTCATTTCACAATGTTAAACTTTGCCCTCTTCCATTCGGGGACCAAATTTGTACACATTCTCTATTAAAGTTGTTGAATATAAAGAATTAATATACCGAAGGTACGGAAAAGCGTTCTTACTAGTTCAGAGTAATGCGTAGTTGGGTCTCACTGATAATTGCAAATTTCTGAAATCATTTTCCTCGGTTTCACCCAACTTCACAATGTGGAGAGAGTCCGTGCAGGTAATTTAAGAACAAAAGGATCATCTGTGCCATCCTTGCAGACACTGCACCCCATGTCTCTCGCCCCTCCCCCCCCCCACACCTCCACCAATATGCACAAACACCCTTTACTACCCACAAACACTCCTGTAAATTAAAAACAAGTAAATTACTTGAAAGCATTTTTCTGCTTTCATTGCATCTGCCTAAACCGAGAGGGAAATCCCATGATACACATTTCTTCCTGTTGAAAACAAACTTGCATAAATTTCGTCTACTTCTCACTGATTTTTTTTCCTCTGGCCTTAAATTTGCTCTACCGTATTCTACTCTGCGGGGTTCCTAAAAGCTTCTTTTTGCTAAGACTTAATTTTGCTAAGAAACCTATTTTCATGCATAGGTAAGTAATTCCTAAGATTGGATTTCTCATTTAAGCACAAGTAATATCATTTTTGCATGAAAATTGAGACATTTTTTTAATATTTTTTTTTATTGTGACTATTTTAATTATTATCTAAACTATAAGGGAAAAAACAAAATATGTTATGAGGTTGTTTAATTACCATAAGATTTTTATAAATGCATTGAATACAACAATATCACAAATAGATTACAATTTTAAAGGTCATAAATTTGGTTGATACACGAGAGAAATATGATGTAAAAAGGAGGAAAGATACTCTTTTCTTAAATATACATGGGGGGTGGGGGAGGGGTGGGGGGAGGCAGGCAAAAAAGCAACCTTCTACCAAGTCTACCTGAAAATGAAAACATCACCATGAACACACAAACACCATTGGTTGCCAAGAAGAATTCCCAACACAATTTGCACATTTAAATTTTTTTTTTCATATTTTTCATTTTAAATTTTGTATTTACAATCCGAGCCTCAAGCAAGGTGCTTAATCACTACCCTATGATATATATGAAGAGACTGAATTTGAACGGCAGCATATACGTTAGATTTTGATTATTTCTGAATTTCCCATGAAAACTTTTGTTGTATGATTTTGTGAAACATTTGAATCTGATTTAATCCTCCAGTTGCTATGACGATGTCAGATATATTTCATTATTCATCAACTTTCTACGATTCAAGAAAGTATCATTTCTTTGATTCAAAGGAAATATATGATATTTAAAGTTTCCCTAAATCTTTTCCATCAAACTTTTGCAAAGTATTTATTAGCCGAAACATTTAAAAATCTTTGCTATAGGTGGGTGGTAAAACTTGCAAGGATTATTCGAATTTCATCTAATTTAGAAACTCAAATTGAGCAAATCTGAGTAATTTGATGCATTTTTCTTTTCTAATTCCATCCACTAGTAAATTTATTTCCTTATTCTTGTTTTGCTCCCCTGTTTACAGCTTTTTTTTCTTGGGGGGGGCTTCATTTCTCCTGAATATCTGCATACATTACAAGAATTGTCCTCCCAGTCAATCTGAATTTTATCAATTTGTTATCACAATAGTGCTAAAATTCTTATTTTAAAAGAAAAAAGAAAGAAAATGCCCCTTTTCCCGATATTTGAAACTTAATTCACATTTTTTTACCCCTCCTTACTTCGCTAACTACAGAAGAGGAAAAGGTTACAAACCCAAAAAATTTCAACGTTGTACAACTTGTTGACACCCAAAAGTAAAAATTTTGCTATTAAAAAGTAAAATAGAATCTAAATAGACATAAAATTTGGCTAAATGTGCATTTTCTCTGCTAACGCTATATATATAATCCAATAGAAGTCTCTTTCCACTGCTAAAAAGTATGTTTGTTTTTTACACTAAATTTACAAAACGATCGATTTACAGACACTAGACTAATAGCATTCCAGCTACTCTCTCTCTCAGAACACCCAAAAATCTATCTGTCTATTACTCTCAACTCTCCACCTACTACCTACCATTCAGGCCATCTTTCTGGACCATCTTATACCGCCCTCTTCAATATAAAAAAAGAGTGGTATAGACTGAGTCCAAGAAAACTTGAATTTGTCAGGTTTTGACTTAACCACTTTTCTTCCTTCTCAAGCTTGATAATACCTTTCAAAATGTTACTCAGAATGGTTTAAACATTTGTCGTGGCTTTTAAATATTAACAGCCGATCAAATTAGTTTGCAGAACTCTCCGGCAACTTCACTATCAAGAGAAGCAAGTGGTAATCAAAGCATGGCCTACCACACATATGAATACTGTTTTCAATCTTCTTAAACCTTCAACCAACTATTCCAACCATAATTGCAAAAAAAATAATCATAATAATCATAATAAAAATAGATTAAACCTGAATTTTGACTGAATTTTCCCCTTCCCATTAATCATGGTAAACTCTCAAGCCTACTGACTCCCTCACAAGGTTTGTTGACTTTACAGTTGACCTCAAGGTCAGATTATCCCCTTAGCTGGTGTGGCCATAAGCTAATACTAACTGACAGCTATACAATCACTTTATTTAAATAAATGAAAATGCTGTACAGAGATGATAATAACAAACTCGAATAGTTTAAAATGAAAGTTGGAAATCTTAAAAAAAAAAAAAAAAAAAGGTTACAATTCAAACAGAGACAAACGAGAGGATGTTCTAGTTTTCTATTTTTTACAGGATACTGCTTGATAATAAGCTCTTGAGCTACAAATAAATAAAATGAAAGAATTTTGAACATACTTGCTTTTAAATGCTTCCAAATGCAACTGCAAAATGGCTTTGGTAAATTGCTTTAAACATGTAAAATAGCGCAAGATTTTTTTTGTCTACTGAATTGCTTCTATTTTGCATTATATTTTTGGTTAGCTTAAATCCCAAAGGGTTTTATGTCATCTTGATCTATAAATGTCTTTTCTCAGAATAAGTCCACCTGATGGAACAACCATACATGCTCCATCTGTTTGAAAGAACAGGTTGTACCTTCAACGTTCTTCCACATAAAAAAAAGTACCATCAAGATGCCCTCATATCAATATTAAAATACATAACGAAAGAAGTATAACAGGGTTTGTTCAGAATATGATCATTAATAACAGTTACATTTCATTTCTACCAAACAATTTTCAGATTGGATGTAAATTCATGTAATTCTTCTTTTTATGGTAAAGCCAGATAAAACTCACAGAAATGTTGCCAGCAACTACAAACTAGAAATCCTTTATTCACAAAAGTTCAATTGTTTGTGAAATTCTTCGAATGAGAAAATTGAAACCAAAATTAATTTCTTAATTAATTGGCAGATATGAAACAAATTCCACTAAGACCCAATATGCTTCTTTCAATGTGAATATCTACCTATAGGTCATCATAATCCAAGAAGCCACCTGCGCATTTTGACCCTTACCCTATTTGACCTTTCCCCCCCTCATGGCATTCTAGCAATTGGAAGGGGTTCAAATTATGATTCAAACAGACGCTGCCGTTGTATTTTTTTCATCCGCACTACAAAAGAGCAAGAAGGAAAATAGACATAACAGGTGAACTCATTAACTGACTGCAAAGTACTGCCAAGCTGGTTACCACGGCAACATCTTTGGTCCAGTCAAATTTGAGATTTCTCATTATCCTTCAATTGGGCCAAGGTTTGCTATACCATTATTGCAAACATAAAAAAGATTAAGCAAGAATTCCAATTTAATGCACAAGAATCTAAATTCCAGGCCTTAAAGATATTTTAATACTGAGAACATTTCAGTAAGACGGCGCCTAAAAGTCCTTAGTCATATTTCAGCCGTCCTTAGGACCGGTACAAAACACAAAGCCTTGCAATATGACAAAACTGGAGTCAATTCTTGTTTTGGAGATGATCCAAATACAAGAAAGAGCTAGATGCAAGTGTTACCCACAAGTTCATACCTATCGTAAACGGACAAATTTTTCTTTCATGACGTACGGGGAATTTTATGACGATGTCAAAAGAGAATTGATTCGAAACAGCTAGGGGATGTTTTGTAGATAGATCTTTTAAAATTTCAGATTCGAGTCATCCCATTCGAGAGGTGAGCCTTTGTATTCCACGCAGACCGGTATTTCTTCCTCAGAACTGCTGCTCATCTCGGAACAATCGTCGTCGTAATCGTCGTCGCTACTGTCTTCCGGCGTAGGCTCCATCGGCTGAGAAAAGAGAAGAAAAATCGTGTTTTTGTCTGAAAATATCATATCGTCAAATCTCATATCAAAACGTATTTGAGTGCAAATTGAAGAGGAGAGCAGTTGGATTTTGACTTTACTCTATGTACACCCACCCAATGAGAGGAGCGGGGGAGGGGGGTGTTTGGAAAGGGCTGGGGGTGAATTTACAGAAAGTCCCTTTAATAATGTTTTATAAATGAAGATACCCTCTAGCAACGATGGGATAACATTGATATAACGCTATAACTGACAGTACGAGGAACGGTAAGTGTTTCACTGTAAACATCAGGAAATATATAATTATTTATAATAACAAATAAATTTGTGTACAACACTGCTTGAACAATTTATAATTCAGTATCAAACTGGCCAAAATGAGTTCGTTCTTTTTGGCTAGAATTGAAACTAAGATGTATTATCACTTGAAACTGACATACACTCTTCAAATGAATAAAGACATTTGAACTTAAGTGTAGATGAGAAATGAAAAGGCAGGGAAGAGGGGGGTGGGAGTGGAGAGGGTAGGAGAGGAAGGGAGGAGAAAGGGAGTTTGAAATGGGATACTGGTTCACAGATCAGGATTTATTACGTTGATCATAATCTTACCCCATCCATAGGATTAACGGTGATATTGAGGGGTCCATCATCCCAATCCATATCCTGTTTATCGTCCAGTGCCTTGTTTACTTTCCTGGTTGTGTATACCCTGAAGACTCCAACGATTAACATAAACATGAAGAAACCCACACAGACCACCAGAA
>KN897725.1:4377-21637 GCA_000934455.1 Apostichopus parvimensis | reverse complement strand
GGATGATCCAATCAGATCCTCTATGTAACATAAATGACACACAACAAACAACAACATGATATGACTTAATCTGTACAGAGGATGATCCGATATGATCCTCTACGTAACATAAACGCAACACAACAACAAACAACAAAATGCGATGAGTTAAACTGTACAGAGAATGATCCAATCAGATCCTCTATGTAACATAAACACAACATAACAAACAACAACATGAGATGACTTAATCTGTACAGAGGATGATCCTATCAGATCCTCTATGTAACATAATCCCAACACAACAACAAACAACAAAATGCGATGAGCTAAACTGTACAGAGAAGGATCCAATCAGATCTTCCATACAACATATATCCAAACACAACAACAAAAGACATGGGATGATGTAACAATCAGATCCATCACAAATTGAATTAATTCACAACAACAAACAATAACATGAGATGACTTAATCTGAACAGAAAATAATCCAATCAGATCCTCTATGAAAATACATTCAAATACAACACACCAATGCAATGATATAATTTGTACAGACAATGGTCTAAATTTGATCCTCTTTGCAAGCATAAATTCAAACACAAAACACAACATGTACATGTGATTTGTACAGACATTGATCCAGTGTGATCCTCTTTTGCAACATAAATTCAAACAACAAGAAACAACAACATGAGATGAATTAATCTGTACAGAGCATGATCCAATCAGATCCTCTACGCAAAATACATTCAAACACAACACACAATATCAAACAACATGGGATGATGTCATCTGTACAGCAATTATCCAATCAGATCCTCTAACCAACATGTATTCAAATATAACGACAAACAACAACAACAAACAACAACAACATGAGGAGATGTAATCTACACAAAGAATGATCCAATGAAATCCTCGTCACATCATGAAATTCAAACCAAGCAACATTTATTATGAAAATGGCACAGAGAACGATTCTATGGAACGCTCCATTGGCAGAAGAGACAACTGGTATTCTTGACGACACTGGTTACAAGCCAATCCTAAATAAGTCAAAACATGTCCTTGCTCTTTCAAATAGTAATTATTTCAGTGACCTGACACCTGAAACCTGAAAGTTAATCAGGAAAGAGACTGATGTCGACGAGAGAAGATCACTTCCGGAGGGGGGTGACGTCTTGCCTGGACCGATACTGACATAGAAAATCAAAGTAAAAGTGAAGAGAACATACCAGATGCCAAAGATTGACGCCTTCCTCAATGGTGGCTTCCACCAAAGTAGGACTACGGTGAAGAGGAACCTTCTCAGCCATGTCGCTAGCTAAAGATACGAAAGGTTGAAATGAAACAGAAATAGAAAATGAAAACATTCCACCACTACCACCAAAACAAATAAAGAAAGAAGAAAAACACACCAAAATGCCTCTTTCATGTAAATGAATCATCATAGAGAAATGTCAATATGTCAGGATGGAGTACAAAGATAGACAATTAAAAATAACAAGTAATGAATTGAAACAAGATAAACAAACACAATGTCTTTCAACTACATTTTCTCTCGAGGAACGGCTCTGAATGGTCTGAGCAAATGAAATATTGATAACAGAATGATGAAATTCTTGAATATTATCATAACATTTTGTTGCTGTATATTACAAAAAACTACCAAAGATCTATGATATAGCCCGTTAATCATCCAAAATTAAGCCATTTTATATGAAAAAAGTAAATATCATGTCCATTGTATGATGGAGAAAAAGTTTAAGACCTAAAGGTGACAAACAACAACAAAAAGGCTGCAATTATGTAAATAAAATAAAACAGCTTTGTTGTTTCTGTTTTCTTTCATCTTTTTCATTTAATAAAGTAAGAAAAATTGTGTTGGACAACTTAAGTGCTTAAATCCTTTAAACTTCATAGTGAATAATCTGAAAATGTTTCTACCATTCTGTTCCATATGATTGCACAACAGGTAATCAGGTACTGTATATAATATGCATAGTTTCTATCTTTAGGTGCTTAGACATATTGAAAAAAAATTACAAAAAACACTCAAAAATTTCTCATCAGATAAACTTTCTTCGAACAAAACGCTACAAAGTCGTTGACTTCTCTCTTTCGTTGTTCACTTTTGTTTGACAATTAATCAGCTTTACAGCTTCATAGTTAATATAAATGTCTTGAAAATGTTTCAGCCTATAGCGTTTGGTAAATAATTGAAAGCTATTCATCAGAACTCTCTATTAAAATCGCTAGAAGACATTTCAGCAAATCCGATATGATGTGACTGTTTATCTGTTCAATCCATGTATTATTTTGCGACAAGAGTGAAGGGAAACGAAGTTGGCCCCATTCAGGAAACCCAAATAGCCCAAAGAGTCGCTGAGATACACTTAGATACAGGTTTGCTGTGTGATCGTCTCTGGTACGGCTTACTTCGTGCACCAGGGACAAACTCTTTATACGAACATTTTCCGGAAGTCTGTCAAAACTTTCAGCCATAGCAGTAAGCATGCATATAAAGACACAGACAGAGAGCGAGAGAGAGAGAGAGAGAAAAGGCTAATGCTCCGTACTAAATATTTAGGTTGCATTACGTGAAGTGTTCACTATTTATAGCGTAGAAAACGTTGGTCCGAAGGCCACAAGCTTATTCACTCCTAAACCTTCATCATGCCGATACTGCTCTGTAGAAAATATCACTTTTAAGCTACAGCGAGAGTATTATTTACTGCGCTAGCGGCAATTGCAACTTGTGAAGTGACCAAGGAACCAAGTAACAAGAATTGAAGAAAGCGAGAGTCCACGAAAGTTCCTTGTTTGAAAATTAGAGCAGCGCTTTTTTTCCTTACAATTAATTTATTTTAGAATCATTTATTCAAGTCCTTTTGTGGCTAAAAATATTTATATTTGATGGTTAAACTGTTCTTATAACTATCTCTACATTAGTGAATGATCATTGATCTGAAGAATACGAATAAGAAACATTAGCAGTGAAAGTGTGCGTGAGACAGTGATGGAAGATGTTTCTGGGATTTCATTTATTATAAAACTTATTAAATCCAGTTTTGTCTCAGTTTGGGCCCCAAGAACTATTCTTTTTCCATACAATGTAGAGTCTTTCATATCATGTAAATTTCAGCCAAGTTCAACACAATTTACAGAAAGAAAAAAAATTTGCCAAATTGTCTTTTCCAATATGAGCACTGAAGGTTCCTCAGGATAATATAATATAATATAATAATTAATAAATACAACCTTTATTATACACTGCAGAATTGACCTACAGAATCTGCTTACATTTCATCAATAAATCATACCATCTTATTCCTCTTTTCTGAGGTGGTCCACTTGTTCAAAGAATCTGGTTGCATCTTGTAACTAACATCTTTACTCTACAGTCCATTTTGCAAGAGGTCCAATCACACTCTTCCAAGCAATTCTTCTCTTTTTCAAACTCATGCAAATTATCAGCTAATTATTTAACAATGACATCAACATTCTTTTGGCCTAGTATTCTGTACATGATATATAGGCTAACTTGGGCTAAGCCTGAGGCATATCTGATGTGGTATTTGTGAAGACATATTTTTGGATTTTTTTTTTGTGCTTTCTCATGGTATTAACTGAAAGGTAAAGAAAAGTCTGAAGTAACACGTAAGTGTTTTGTGATGGAAGAGATGGTTGGTGGAAAACATGAGCTTGCAAACACAAACTGCCTTAATACATTTCCGTTACCATTCACAGGCATTGTTTGAAATATATGGACAAAAAAACAAAAAAAAGGGCATCTTTAGCAAACTGTTTTCCAAAACTTTTCTGCCAAAGCTAGCTTTAAGCACATTTAAGCCTGTACTTGGACTATGGATTAGAATGCTATGCAACACAATGAACGGACATTTTTTTTTTTTACATCGTAACGAACTACTTTAAGGTTTTGTAAACTTTAGTTAAGCCATCACTGGAAATTGTTGTTAAATATTGAAATAATAAAAACACAGATTTCCAACTTAATAAAACAAGACTATTCACGTCCCTGATGCATAAGGGACTTTTTGTCTACTGAGAAACATAAGAAAAGTACCCGATACGTTACCCTCTTGAATACCACCCTTGGTCTCAATGCAGCAGGTGCAAAAACAGCCTGAGTAATAATGAAAGAGGAAAACCCTGCAAAAACCACTAAGACTGGCAACATTGCAGATCGTTCCATTCAGCAAAACATTAATAAAACTCACATGGTCATAAATTGTTTAAAATGAGATGATTCATATAGACAAATATAGAGAAAACCTCCATTTCACTTCTTTTTTTTTTTATAAATTTCTTACTAGTTAGTACCGCATATTAAATGACTTTTTTAACTATTTCTACAAAATATAAACTGACTGAAATTGAGATTTTTCTTCTTTTTGATTTGTTTTTGTTTTCTAAGCAGACTGAGTATGGCAGATGTGTAGGCTAGATTTGGTTTACGATGACAATTATTATTGACTGGCATTTGCATACAGACAGACAGAATGATCATTGATTGCATGATTTAGCCATGCAGAAAACCTACAATGGAAATACTGATCGTTCCACTCAGCAAAACAATAATAAACTCACATGGTCATAAATTGTTAAAATGTTTAAAATTAGATGATTCATAGACAAATATAGAGAAAACCTCCATTTCACTTTCTTTTTTTTTAAATTTCTTACTAGTTAGTACCGCATATTAAAATTACTTTTTTAACTATTTCTACAAAAGTATAAACCGACTAAAATTGAGATTTTTTTTTTTTTATTGTTTTGATTTGTTTCTAAACAGACTGAGTATGGCAGACAGTGATGTTTTTATTATTTTTGACTGGCATTTGCATACAGACAGAATGATCATTGATTAATACCTGATTTAGCCATGCAGAAAACCTACAATGAAAATACAATAGCAGGACAGCTTATGCCTGCCTGTCATAAAAATGTTCAGCAAACCATTCACATGCACTAGAGATGTTTAAATTTCAAGGCTTATGTCATTTCCTCAAATAACATCCTACTATAATGTGTTCTAGTCAACACTAAACAGGTAGTCCTAAAGTATGAGAAGTTAGAACATATAGGAATTTTTAAGAGACTCAACTTTTTTTTCTCAAAAAGCAAGCATGCCAAGCTGTGTCTAAAAATTCTTAAAATGCCCTCCCCCCCCCTTCCCCCCGTTTGTTTTAAACCCATAACTTGTACCTCAGGTTTAGATAATAAACATAGGTCATGCAGCAAAGATTATAGAAACAAACTTTCAAACGTTTCACTGATCGGCAGTGTCTATAAGCCTAGCTGGATATGACTTTCACGGAAAGCAATAAAGCTTCCGTTTCAAACTTTTCTAAGATTGGAAAATAATTTTTATCGTTCCGAGTTCACGTGATCAAAATCACACGCTAGTCTTGTTAATCCTGATTGTGTATCGTAGTAAATGAATTTATGATTGATAAGAGACAGTCAAAGAAATGAGAAGAAAGGAAACAGAAAAAAAAGTTGTTTTTTTCATTATGTAGGGTGAGTGTGCCATGAACCCCATAAGAAAAGAAATGGGAAACAAATAAGAAGAAGAAAAAGAGTATATATGTTACATGATGCATGTGAAATGAGCCATGGTTAGAGATGGGTTTTTTCATTTTTTTGTTTAGCATTCTGGTGAAAAATGGATGATAATTAGGTTGTGACCTTTGACACTTACGCTGAAGAAAGGAAGTCTCACTTATCTCTGACATATCTGTGATAAAAACAACAACAAACCTACGATGCTGAAAACAATTGCGGCCCAAATCTGGAGAGGGTATTATTTTTGCAAATTAACAAAAGATCTGTTTACACCGTACTTCGGCTCGTTAGGGACAACGAGACGTACAATTTACAATAAACACATATAAATGTATAAGAACTACTTTGTTTAGATAGAAATCACAAAATTTAGATATGTTTTCTGTGTTTGGATGTTTTGTTTTACTTATTGTTATTATATTCTGCTAAAACTATTGTCAAAGTGTTTTTTTTAGCAGACAATTCAATGCATGTACAGTAAAACTCCTGATTATCAGAACCCTTGCATTAGAGCTCAATGAACACAAAGTGTGCAACTGCTTGTAACGTTACTTTCCCCTGAGTGGAGCTAGTTTAATAGTGAAGTTGGTGTAACAGGCCATCATATGTGTGCACTCAAATATGATGACGTTAGGCCTTGTTGTCACAAGTTTCGACAAGAGACAATGAGAACTGCTAATATAAAATGTGCATTCATACCACAGTAATTTTTTCGTGGCAAACTTCCATAAAATTTCCTGGTCCCTTTGACTGCGAGCCTCAAGTATATTTGTTTTTACAACTTTCAACTGTAAACTTCTTCATACAGTGCATCATCTAAAGTAGCCATTGAAGCTTGGATCTTTTAGAAGGCATATAATAATTTTACAATGAGGCATATAATAAGGTTATATAATTACATTTTAGAAGGCATATAATCATAACAATATCGCATGACATGGGTGTCTTATAGTAAAAAAATCAGTTCATTGATGAGAATTTGATTATCCGGAACTTTTTGATATATCTGAACTACCTTCGATCCCGAAAAGTTCGGTTAATCAGAGTTCAACTGTACTTTAATATGAGTCTGATTTATTTAGTTATACAGTTATTTTTTATTTGTTTACTTGTTTTGTTTATCTGGACTACCTCCTGTTCCAAGTAGCGTGCATGAATATTCTAAGTCAGTCAGTTGTCGGTGATCACTAATTATAACAATGTTAAGCTTCGAGGGTATTTGCAATCACAGCTGCTAACTGCGTTTCAGCTTTGATCATCAGTGAAACTTGTAATCCAAGTCTCTCTGACATGGAATATACTGGAATCACACCACCTGCAAATTCTTCTCGTAATTATTGAAGACTTATCGAGATCTTTTTAGACATATTTTCACAACTAGCAAATAGATTGAGATACGTCACAGCGCTAGATACAAATCATTGGAGATCTGTAAACAGGCTCATTAGGACCCCCCCCACCACCAGTGTTCTCTACAGCACTTTTAGGATCTATATGACAGCACCTTCTACAGAAACATTGAATATTCCTGCTGCCTACAAATTTTACAACCAAAACGTGGAGCATAATCAAATATGCAGACATGACTCGGATGGAACGGTGAGCAAACAATCTCTAATCTAAATTATATTGACAGACAGTCTTTAACTCTAGTCTTAACATGGAAGGGATTATAGCAGTTTCTAGAACATTAACCTTTTTTTTATGAAACAACAATCATGGCTAACATTCCTCTCGGTTTTCGCCAAATTTGTCAACAGGTTGACAGCAAAGTAAATCCCAACAGCAATCTCTCTTTATCCGCACCAATTTACCGAGAGCTTTAAAATGTCGCCGTTTTAATCCAATATGAATTTCCCTCTACCTTACGGCATGAAAGCAGAGAGCACCGCTCATTTTACTGCAATTACAGTGTAGCAACAAGAATAATATAGCACTATTGTGTAAATGTCTAAAGTAAAGATGCTTTCAAGTTTCCAAACATAGTGCATAGCAACATGATATGACATCTTTGGAAATAGTTCACTGAGTAAATTTGGAGTGGTTCTCAAAATGACTGCCGAACATTCTACTTTGGGTGATACTTTACGACATCCATCATACTACTTTTTACTTGCTTAATTGACGTTTATAGGAAGGGGGACAAATTTGTTACAATGGCCACCGGTCGGATCATTAAAGTCGATGCTTGCATAAATTTGCATAATTTTGCTGTTTCTTAGAAATGTTTTGTATAAAGATTCACCTATTACACATGCAGAACACAACAGGAACAACTAGCATTGATTAAGTTAACTGTTTTGATATTTTCCTGGTTCTTTGGAGGTACATAGCCACGATGCTTACGCACCATGAATTGCATCTGTGCTTTCCCGTATATAAAGTAACATGATGTGAATTTAACATTAGATACATCTCATGTCTGGTTACCAAAAGACACACACCTTTGTACAAACCTCATGTTTTAAAAAAAAACTCTGTGGATGAATATTAGTTATTTGACAGTGAAAGTTTACACCTAAAATCACATCGTTTGTTAACCAGACCAGTTCCACCAACCCATCCAAGTGAGCCCATCCCAATCCCAATATGACCCATATCTCTAGATGTACCTCCCAGCAGCATTATTATCCTCACCTATGTTATCTAAACAGTAACATACTTTACTGTAAAGACAACTGCTTCCTTTTCTTTCATCTTACTAGCTAGAATACATACAGTTTTGTAATGAGAATACTGTTAAGATCAAATGCCCCCCCCCAACCCCCTCCCCCTTGCCACACTAACTTTCTTCGAGTTATACCATTCAAAAATCATCCTCCTCCACCTCAATCTTCCCTGTTTGCATCATCATCCCATTGCTAAGTGTGTGTGCTGAATAGTAAACATTACTATATCCTTTAATGAGATGTGCTTGCTGGGTGCTTCTGTTATGGGCTAAAAATTTATACTTATGAGATGTATTAAAACAACAAAGTGAAATGTCTTCCTTACCGGCAACGGTCCCTCCTCTAGCCACAATATCTGACCGGTTAGCCAACTGAGCATTGGGATGAGCTTGCTTCCTGATTAAAGCAACACGACAGTCGTCCTCAACCTGTTATTAAGCCAAGAGAAATCAACTGAATTTAAAATGTTGTACCTATTCCCATATGTAGAATTCAAGTACTGGTTATATTTAGCTCTGGGGATCAATGGTCACACACGATGCATACAGTGTTTTTGTAGCTCTAAGCTGCGATATCTATTACCCGCTCAATATCAGGTTGGAATACTACTAGTGAAATTCTGTGTACTTTTTGTGTATTTTCTATGATGGAATATAGAGTATTGCTTCGTATCTACTTTTTATCACTATTTGTTGACAATGTACACACCAGGCATACAATGTACACACCAGGCATACAATGTACACACCAGGCATCTCTCTGTGGCTCTTACTATGTATCTCAAGTTTTGCAGTATCATCAGTAATACAATACATATAAATTTATCAAGTTCTATTGTGTATATCTAGTATTGCTCTATATCATTATCTGAGGACTATAAGTCTCATGATAGATACAATACAGGATACATACATACAATACATGATACATACAATACATGACACACACAATGATACATACAATATATGATACATACAAAAACGACTTAACATGGAAAATACAATGTACATCTAGCATTGTTTCATACCCTCACACACATCGGCTGGACAAATATTATTGAAGAAAGATTTAAGTGTTTTCCACTATGTTTTGTAAACGGTTGATAAGTTACCCTGTAATCTTTCAGTGTGTTAATCTTCTTCCAACCATCTTTAACCTCCGAGTCGGCCCCTTCATCTCTCAGGACTAACTGACCAGAGACTCCTTGTCGCCATTCTATGGATGTAACATTAAAAATGTAATGTGAATCTGATAACATACTACATTAACAAAGAGACAAAAGACATACATACTAGCTACGTCAGGAACATACTTTGCATAGTCCTTCTAATGTATGTTCTTCTTGGGCTGACATTCTTGAATTTTCAAAAAAGGACTTTCAATCTTTGTAAGAGTCAGATAATCTAATCCTGCGGTTAGCAAAACCTCATCATATTTGGAGCAATGTTTCTCTACAAATCATAAATCACCTAGAACAATGAATTTCAACCGAATGAACGAAAGAAAAATATGTAGGCTATACTGTTGCGAATTTTCTACATAGAACCTACTTGTGATACGATATTTTGAAATGGCAGATAAATTATGCGCATGTGGAGGAGCTTTTATTCCCCATTTAATGTACCATTTCAATTTTTGTTATGGGAGTTAGATCATCCCAAAGTGTTGAGGCCCATGGACTGGGAACAAAATTTCACTGTCTCCTGTGATATTAATTTTGTGATAACCCCTGCCTTAAATTACAAACCAAAACAGCCACATGAAGTGGTTTCACATCTTACCGAGATCCATGTCACTAGCAATAGGACGGGCTGAATACGGTCTGCCTCGGTTTAAGTGATCTAGGATCTTGTTTTTAACTTGCGTAACCGTGTCAACGTTCAAGACTGTCACAGACGCAATCTCTCCATCTTCCTCGTTAGCTACAACTTGCAGATTCTGTCAATGAAAAGGATAGGAGGAAATATTTGATAGCACCATAGATGGATTGTGCAATGAACTTTGACCTCAAACGTTTCTTCTAGCAGGAAAAGAATAGCTGGTCAGTTTTTTATAGTATACGTAATGAATCTCACATGTCCCAAAATGTAAGTGTAAGTTCAGCCTCCATAATTGTCATGTCAGCCTTGAATATTGAATCAGTAAAGAAATGACCAAGGTTCTCACCACTTCATCAAACTGTATATGAGCGTCCAGCATGTGCTCATCGCTGAGTGAAAATTGAGACTTGCCACTGACGGCATCAATGGGACCCTTTTCAATGACACACTGTATAGCGCCATACAGTTGAACAATCTTCTCTGCACCTGCCGTCTAAAAAAGAAAATAGATCCAAAAAAATCATAAAAATATTTAAAAATAAAATAAAAAAGAGTTATAATCAATTTGATTATACATGCAGTATAATTTGTGTCAGTAAAACCATTCGCTGCCATGAACCACAATCTGTAAATTGCAGGGCAATAATATTTGATTCGTTTAATTCTTTGTTACCATTGATAAAGGATTGCTCTCAAAGATCAAAATGTGTCCCAAATGTTCGCTGATGATATGAAGGTTAGTTTCAGTTTCAGTTTATTTATTTCCAGTATAAATATAAATATTTATAAAAGGACATCAAAAATTCAAAAAGTACAAAACGAAATTGAAGGTGAATTAGTAAAAATTTCATTTAAACATAAAATTAAAATATGACTATTACTATAGAAAATTGAATATTTAAACACATTTACTGAAAATATCGATGTAGGTTTTACATATCTCTGATTCATTCAAATATTCAAAGTAGAGATAAAGATAACAAGACCTACCTCGAGGTAATCATAAAGACATATGGCGACCCAATTAGAAACTAACTTTTCTACGATGCTTTCATTTCTGTGGATATGGAGAAAAGAAAGGAAAACAAGAAAGAGAAAATGAACCATTAGGAACAGACTGTACAAGGAATGAACTAACACATAATTGTGGCTCATTACAGAAATTGTACGTTGGTTATTACAACAGTGATGTCGAATGGGGTGCCTTTGCCTACCTCAGTATTTGAGAAAGTGGTCAGATGCTGGGGCATACACTCTCGTCCGTCGGATGGGGACGATAAATGGGGGTCCCAGGAGCAGGAATGGGAGTGAATTCATACCCCTGCCTCGTTATCCTCTGAACACTTATCGAAAAGAGGAGGCTAGAAATAAGCCGGTGTTTATCTGCTATCTAACATGGATAGGGTCTCAAATAAGCTACTGTAAGGCTTCCTGATCCATGGGTCTCTAAACTAAACAAAAGTAAACTAAACTTAATCAACTTTTTGTTTTTTACTGCAACTGTGCAGTACTGATTACAACATTTATATACAAGTAACTGATAAGGAGCTAAGGTTCTCAGAGCATCACACAAATAACTTTCAATGCAACCAACGCTAACAGATATGGCATGGCATTAAGTCAGTGTACATAGACTAGTTGCTGGATAAGCAACAACTCGCAACAACCGTCACACAGGTAAATTATTTAAAAATCACCCACCTTCTGAAGAGTTGGCGAGGTCGGCCCTTTTCCACGATGTCCTCTATTTCTTCTGACATGAGAGTCATCATAACACTGTACAATGGAGTCAAGCAAAATGATGTTAATTTTATTAATAAATTTAGCAATTACTGCCACTAACTTGGTTAATATGCTAACCAGGGGAGCTTGGAAAAGGCTCACTTTAGGGATTGTTTTAAATCCTCATAGCAATGCACCTGCTGAATAGGCCTGACAAGAGGAATAGGGGTCTCAACCATCAGGTGGGTAAAGCATGGGGCCCAGGATAGATTAGGGGACCAAACGAAATATGGAAAAGAAAACAAGGCATTCTCATTTCCATAAACTTCCTTTAAAAATATGAAGTAAAGGGTGTCCCCAGGGCATGAACTGGCTCTCAATTCACCTGTTGCTGTGATTCCAACACTTACAGTCTGTCAACATAATTATCTCTTACCTTACACTATTTACCTTATACCAACATCTTACATCATTTATCTTAGTCCCTCCACTGTTTATCTCCTACCTCTCCTCTTCCCCTGTTTCTTTCTTCTCTCCATCCCTTGTCTACTAATCCCCTTACATCTATCTCTTTGTGTTCACCATGCTCATTAACCTGTCTGTACTCTGTGCGTGTTTTTGTCCCTTCTGTTACTGTTACTTGTCATTTAGCCTCTGAAGAAGATCCTGCTAGGGTCGAAACGTCAGGCCAACTTACTTTTACATATCATTTATCTTACAAATATTTTATATTTTTATTGTCTTATTCAGACATATAGATTAAGGTGTGCAAAGATTTAAGCACATTGACAATCAGCCAGCACACTGAATCTTAATAGTTTACTCTCTCTTTCCCTTTCTGCCCTGCCACCCACTGTCCTGCTCCACCACCTCCCTTCTTATAATTTCCATTTAGTAAATGGCTCCATAAAATGGAGAATATTAAATTTGACTTTGGTGAATGTGGCAGGTTACATTATTATACGACTCACTCAGTTAAATAGTCGAGTTTCCCTTCCAACAGCAGTGCCAGGGTAATAAGGGAAGCAATATTGACTCTGAAAATAGAACAGAACATATTATTAATAATGTCTATTTATCTTTTGTACATAAGAAAAACAAAATACTTGACTATATGCAGAAAAGAAAACCTTAAAATCAAAGATAAACACAGGATCAGGAACTAATTAAGTGTTCACATATTAATTGAATACAAAGCAAACAAACAAATGTCTGGGAAATGCTTTCTTCAGTGTGTTCAAGTCAAGTTATATATAACTTTGCATTCCTTGTAGCAATTTTACTATGCGATACTGGATAAATTATTCCCTGCGGTTCAAAAACACAAGTTATGTCGCTATGTAATTATCAAGGTAATTTTCAAAGAACAGTACAACTGTAAATTTAGCTTGGATCTGCAAAAGATGCCATCATTCTCACGAAAATTGAATGAAATTCATTACATACTGGTTGCTAGGCAAATAATCTTGAGGTCGATTAAAGACCAAAAAAGTGAACTTGAAGCGATCAGTTGTGATGTGGTAGATTTCCACTGACAAGTTCCTTTGACCTTCCTCGAACATTTCCATTCAAAATTACTTCAAAATGAGATACATCACAATGTTATGATACATCCGATTCATCTGCAGTTTAAGAAATTCACACCGCCTTAAGGTTTAAAGTTGGAACCCGTCCAAGGCCAAAACAATAGAGTAAGAAATACAGCCAATAAACAAAAGATACTCTCCTCATCTCACTTCCCTTCTCCTCTCTCAAAAGAAAGATAATATACCGGAGAAGGATGTCCCTATGAATATTTATTATGTTTACCTATCCATCATAGGAAGGTTCTTCTCATTATCCAGTGTCCTAATAAACACTAGCAAGAAACTTTTGTTGCTAATCAGCTCAGAGAACTTCTTCATTGCATCTACAGTTTCTGAGACCTAATAAAGAGAAAGGAGGAGCGAGAAAAGAAAAGAAAAGAAATCATTTATTGGGGGATTGGATGGGGAATTCTGGGCAAATTCCTCTTGTTACCTTGACGATAATGGCCTCTAAGACATGCATAATTTGTGATGTTAATGGGGATAGGTTGAAGATGAAGTTTCAAAGAAATTACAAAAGCAAATTGTTGATATTATCCGTACAAACTGTTTTCTTGTTAATTTATCACTCTAATTGGACTACAAATCCTGCATCGCACGGCTTTACTATCATCATCAAACAAAAAAATACTCTCTACATTCGATCAGAGAATACATCGCTAACTTCAACTAACAAGCACTGAACATATGCCAAACAGGTAAAGAGGGGACTCTGACAAATTAGATATGCCACAAGTATAAGGTCACAGCATGAAGCTCATTACCCAACCATATCAACCCCGGGGGCAGAGTCGCACCTATGTCTCGCCAAGGTGACAACGGACGTTCCCCCCGACACTTCCAACTAGTCCACCGACAAATTATTAATTTCACAGATAAAGGGAAACAAGAGTTGAGACTCACCATGGGTTGTTCCGTTGTTGGTTGTTCGTTTAGATTGAGGAAGAGCATATTCTTGACATACTCGCTCCTGTCGGTGAGAGGTAAGACTGGAAGCCCTTCTGGGTTTGTTTCAAACTTGTCCATAGCTGTCTGCAGCATGGCAAATACTAGAGTGATAAGAAGAGAGGGAACAGATACATGAGCTGTCTATATTAGCACCAGATTACATGAGTAGCATGATCAGTTGGAAGACCACCACCCGCTCTCTCCGATCCTCAAATCAGCTACTGCTCCATGTACCTAAGTGGAGGCTCAAGTCATTTGGTCAAAGATCGTTTTCTAATGCCGCTCCTACTCTTTGGAACTCACTTCCACTGCACATCAAGTCGGCACCCAACATTAACATTTTCAAAAACAGACTCAAAACTTATCTATTTTTGACTGCCTTCCCTGAGCACTAGCACCACTGAGCATTGGTTTTCCTCTGGATATTGGCGCTATATAAATTTGCAATTATTATTATCATTATTATATGAAAGAAAGCTTTAAAAGAGTATTCCAGAGGTTTGAAAGAAGAAGACTCATAAAATAGGATGGTCCCTGCCGCTCCCATTGGTGAGAAATAACTTTAAAAGAATTTGAGGTTAACAAAATTTGACGGGGTAATATTTAATAACCGCTGATTTATTCTGTTCGTAGTTATCAAGGGGTGTATTTTGTTCGTCTAATTAAGTTATTTCAGTTACATCACTACATGAAACTTGATCTGTAATTGCCATCTTCAGTTTGCAATTTATCCTTGCAAAATGCAGATTTTTTAGTCTCATAAAATGCTCTCCTGGTTTGCAGAATTTGTATCATTTTGAACAAGAGCTTCAAGTTGCAAAAGAAACCAAGGTTTGACCTTAAACCAAGCATTATGTTTAATCAAGGACACTTAACAACGAAGTTCAAAATATCAGTTCAAAATGAAAACTCAAATTGTCAGTACGTACGAAAGATTTCAAAAAGGTATCGCCTCGAGGTACGAAAAAATGAATAAATAACAGTAAATTAATTGGGACACTCACATTCCCTAAGTTCTTCACTGATGTTGGTCCGTACGTTGGTCAGTTCCATTATAAGTCGTTCCACCTCTTTGTTTTTGCTCTTCCTAAGACAATAGATGATGATGAGGGCGATGCAGACGATGAGGATGAGAAGCGCACAGATACCGATGATGATGTACAGTGCCGGATCTGTCACGTACCTCACGTAACCGATGTCAAAGACCAAAATGGTACCGTGCTTGACCTGTAAGGTAAGATGCAAGAAAATTCAAATGCTACCCTTAGTCACCGGTGGGCACTAAATTGATCTGAGGGAGAAGCGGTGAAATTTTGGAACTAATCTTCGGGGATCGCAAAGCTTACAGATGTAGTAAAACTCTCATAAATTTTACTAAAAAAAAAAACACCAAAATATTTCCTGATACGGGACTTACAAAGATCAGAAAGTTCTACATGGTCAGTTCCATTCTGTCTCTCAGTGAATTCATAAAGTATTAGTTGATTCATGGTTGGATAAAATCATTGCTCAAACATTATAAGGTTGTGCACAGTTTGATAACCTCGCCAGCAGGCTGGTCTTTGCCGACCAGTGCTCTAGTTGGACGCAGCATAACGTAGATGGAACCCAGCTCATGAAACCAATCTTCAAACATTTAAAATAGAGCTGTGCTGGACCTTACGGAAGGAAGTCGAGATCATCTGCATGGCCGCTAAAATTTGGTAAAATATCGTCACTGATGCCGTTATTTCAACATTCACTTCACTGGCAACATTCCAAGGATTTCCCTCCCTCAGGCACTCCCTGAAACCATGGCGATGCTTTCTTAGTAATTTTGTGCCTTCTTATCTGGTTAGAACTCAATCATCTTATTATAACCACTACTAACACTACCATAGAAGCATTGCAGAGAATACACCACGAACGACACAGTAGCATCACAGATATCATTTCTCCCACTCTGACAGACATAACTACATCCAAACACACAAACAGACTGACAGATAAGTTGCCATAGTATAATATTCAGTAATATTCCCACCAATCACCAAAACAGAACCAAACACTTACAGTAACATAGGGCAAGCCTTTGTCCGTCTTGCTCCCGTTGTAGAATTCTGCAGCAGGTTGGTTTTCAGGAGGAGTACAGTGAATGACTCTCTCTGCAAAGACCTGTATCACGCACTCTTTCGGTCCTATGAACACCTGAATATCTTCCAAGTTGGTCGCCGTGTCGATATTTGACCCCTGATGAAACCATAAAAACAATATTCAAAAAGTGAGGTATTTTAATCAATTATTGATGGGTTGCCAGATTTGTGTACAGTCCTCATCACTAGCCTACTAGTCACAGCCATTTACTTCACTCAATAAATGAGAGCCATCTGAGGTTACGGTCCTACCAGGAAACGGCAAACTAAAATGAAAACAGACCGAGGACATGTTCCTCATGGAGAGAAGGATTGGTGACTAAATTTGACCATAAAACCATGAATAGAGTAAATATTGAGAAAAGGAACAAAGGGCGGGAGTTTCAATTTCTTAAGAAAAATATATGGTATACCCTAATTACGGTATTCACCAAAAGCCATTTTAACTCTTGAATATATGAATGCAATAGAGTGACAGCCAGAATAATCCCAACACAACACCTCCTCTCTTACCCCATTTGCCTCGCTAGACCAACAAAAAAGGGGGATCAAAACCATAAAAGTGAACGAAAAAAGGAAAAATTACACACCAAAATTTCAAGTGGAGTGTCCGTCCCGTGTTTAAAGTTTAATTCACCGCCTTTGAAAGGTTCATAGGAGGGATCTGGGAAGAATTCAAACACCAAATCATTATCTCTCGTCCAGTTTTCTTGGGAGGTCACGCCGTCCAGTTTGAAGCCGATCACGACGTCCTTCAAGCTGTCCCCTTCGGCCTGGCGACGTTTTCGAGAACCTTCTTTCGGTATAGT
>JXUT01145194.1:0-16884 GCA_000934455.1 Apostichopus parvimensis | reverse complement strand
TTCAAATGTTGAGATTCACTTGCCATCTTCAAATGATGAGATTCACTTGCCATCTTCAAATGTTGAGATTCACTTGCCATCAGCAAATATTGAGATTCACTTGATATCTTCAAATGTTGAGATTCACTTGCCATCAGCAAATGTTGAGATTCACTTGCTATCTTCAAATGTTGAGATTCACTTGCCATCATCAAATGTTGAGATTCACTTGCCATCCATCTTCAAATGTTGAGATTCACTTGCCATTTTCAAATGTTGAGATTCACTTGCCATCTTCAAATGTTCATATTAACTTGCCATCTTTCAAATGTTGAGATTCACTTACCATCAGCAAATGTTGAGATTCGAGATTCACTTGTCATCTTTTAAATGATGCGTTGCTGAATATGTCACTACTATTGGCACATGTGGACAATCAGGAGGATGAGGAGGGGATTCCCCTTCATGTTTGAATCACTAGTTGTCATCATCTTGTTCTTCCAGTGATGATCTTGCTCGCCAAAGAGTTCCTGAGACTCCAACCTGTGTAACACAGATACACCCTCACAAGTTAGGGTCTCAGGGATCCCAGGACAGGCTAATCAGAGCATCCTCATACTTCTGCTGCTGACATCCATCTTGACTGGAATAGTATGTAGTAAGTGTTGAGTAATTGTACTGCTGGGAAAGCTAGCAGGTTGTATAGTTATCGCCAAGTGCTGTAATTCTTAACTATATAACCTACTACCTCACCAAGAAGATACAAAAAACCTCTCTCCATCATCAACATTAATCTAATGTCTCCATAGCTACCTGTAAAAGAAACTCAAAGAAGAAATGATAACCAGAAAGAAATCTTCACAGACTAGTAAGATTGTAACACTAGTAACAGTGACAAGTCTGTAACATTAATAAGAGTAACAAGATCATAACACTAGTTACAGGAATGAGATCATAACACTTGATAAGAGTAACAAGATCATAACACTGGTTACTGCAACAAGATCATAACACTTGATTAGAGTAACACTAGTTACAGGAATGAGATCATAACACTGGTACTGTAATGAGACCATAATACTAGCTGCAGTAACAAGACCATAACACTAGTTATAGTCTTGAGACCATACCTACAGTATATATATATGCTTCATGTTTGTTTTGCTTCTATATCTAAACCCACTGATGTCCTCCTCAAGTAACCTGTGGTAAATACCAGCTTACTTTAACTTTATGTTCCACAAGACCACTTTCTAGGAGGAAAATCACAGAACACACCACATCCACCACAATCTGTTGAACTGCCAGAAGTATGTTACTAATTAACTATTCAGACATAAAACCTTTTGAAACTAATGTATTTTCATTCCAAACGTGATATCCAACATTACAATAAGTATTACAACTTGCACTAAAATTGAGAAAAAAAGGCTATGCTTTTCAGCTTTGACAGGCAAATTGTTATAGATTTAAACATGCACAGAAGTGTTAACTATTACCCAGACAATGTAAAGCCAATGTGTAGCTGCTAAGCATTAGTTGTGATAATAATGCAATATATAACATACATAACAAGCATACCCTGCTTCTTTCACAAGCAAATGTTAACTGGATGATGATGTCTCCTAGAATGAATAGAGCAGGCATTAGATATGGTTGGCAAGATATTGCATGCATAGAGTTTATACTTAACTGGAGACTTGGGTTCAAAACAAGCTGATGTTGTGCAAGAAATACCAGCCCTCTAGAGGTAGTATTATGGTAGGCCTGCAGCTATCCATCATCAGTTGATCAGAGGAAACAGAACTAATGAAGACTTATGAAGCTCCCTCTGATAAGGTTGAGGCACTTTACACCCACAAAGACTACATCATTACCATCTGCTGGGTAGAGGAGGCAATTCTGAGAGATGAGAGACAGAGACAAAACAAAGATGAAGGAGTAATATTGAGGGCCTCATACTGAATAATCTCGATTGATTTCCTCTAGGATTTGATTAGACAGAGATAATTGTCTAGACAGGTAAACTCCCAAGTGGCAGATACATTTATGGGCCACTGGGGATTACTAACAACCCATCAGGCCCCAGTGACCCGGATCAGTTCAGGATT
Organism: Apostichopus parvimensis; assembly: GCA_000934455.1. Lineage (NCBI taxonomy): Eukaryota > Metazoa > Echinodermata > Holothuroidea > Aspidochirotida > Stichopodidae > Apostichopus > Apostichopus parvimensis. The sequence continues at coordinate 14,794 of JXUT01145194.1, read as the reverse complement.
GTACTTACAGGAGAAACAATTCCAACTGTTAGCTTCCTGGTATGATAAATGATGGAGTTGCTTACAAGTAAATAGCAAACAATTCCCACCAAAAACTAAGAAATATCTTGTTCCTTTTGGAGATGTTTATGTGTGATCTGACATCTCTGGGCAGCCATTTTATCAATGTGTGACATAACAGTGTTGCGGTGACATCTCCACCTCTTCATATTTTTAGAATGAAAGTCAGTAGGATTGTTAATTGTTAACTGTTTGGAGCTGTTCATCACAAGTAGTATCTCTAACAAGTAAGTGATGATGGCTTGCTTTGCTTCCCCTTTAACTTAAGGGGGCACATGCGATATTGGTTAACCGAATAAGGGTGTTAGGTTTTGACTGTAGTAACTACACAAAACCTATCATAGCCCTTTCATTAATTATATTTTAATAATCTGGTATTTTATTCTTTATAAAACCTTGTGTAACAGTATGTGGGCTTGACATTTTGATCCTAGCAGGATCATCTTCCGAGGCTGAATCATTTTTTTATTTTTTATCAAACCTTAAAAGAGTTTTATGAGCTGGTGCAGGTTTGCGTAATCCTTCAGAGTTGGATAAAGAACTAATATTTACCAATTCCTTGCTATCTTATGAATGAAACAAACCAAGATGGAACCAGGAAAGGGAGAAAGGTTGCATAGGGAGGGGGTAAAGATGGCATCATTTAAACTCATTCCACCTAGGCACCAAATGGACAAGTTACATTTCTTGTATTATGTATTGAAGAATTATGATTGATACATTCTGAAGGATGTCAAACCTACTGGATTTGATGGATCACTCCTTGATTGATAAGTCAAGAATATTTCTTAATTACAAATATTCTTGCCTGGCATTCCCAAAATTCCCTGTGAAATGGAAGGTTTTACAGTTCAGGACAAGATTCAAGAAAGAGTAAAACCTTGAGAGGAGGTAAAGTCTGTTTTTCTCCCTTTCTTTGTAATATCCAGGGTCATATCCAGGGTCATGTTACATTCTCATTAACAGGATCTTTAAACCAAACAGACCATAACCTCATTTGTCTGTAGCAAACAAACCTAAAAGTCTGCCCCTAATTACCTCCTAGAAACTATGATGGCTGAGATGAATTATCTCTAGAGGCAGCATACAAACAGCTCCCATGTGTCATTATTAACAGTCATAATACATTCCTGTTAGAGGCCAATCCTTGCAGGGTCTACTGCACACCTCCTGAACACTAATTCCAACACTGAGTCTGTCAGTGGACTAGTTGGTCTGCTTTTAACAGAACAGTTGAAAACGAACAAAACCTTATTCTTCTCCAGCAGCAATGCATCTACACAATGTTATCTTGTGTACTATTCTTTATCATAAGGACATAGAATCCACATTTTAGCTACATGTTGCTTTGGTGGTTACTCAGTATTACTTTCATATCTGCCAAACATATGAAGGCGTTTTCTTTACTACAGGAGAGTGGAGGTGTTATTTACAATATTATATAACCTTTAGGTACATGATCATGGTTGAGGCTATCTCTCCAGTTTTTTATTTTTATGGAAACTCCTGTTTCATCACAGACTTCAAGTTATGCATACTACCAACACATACTGACTCAGTTCTAATAATACCTACAAATTCATACACATTATTACAGACTTTAAAGGGAAATTCCCAGATACTCCAGAATAATAAATTATTCATTCTGCTTGCATCCAAAATAAAGTCGCAATTTAAGGACGTTAATATTAACAATTTCGAGGAAGCAATAAATCTTGTGCAAGATCGTGATACCTGGCGGAGGTTAATCACTGAGCATGTCGTATAGACGAGACTCAACTTACTACTACTACTACTTGCATCCAAAATACAGTAGCTGAAAGTGCAACGTTACTAACAGTACATTGATGAGTCAGATGTGAGCCAGAAGTCTGTACATCGAACCCAATGCAGTTCACATCCCATGCACTACTAATGAACCTGTAAGCAAGCATGTATCTGGTCTGAAATCCAGGAGAGGATCATACCCCCCACCCCCACCCCTAGTGCAACAGATGTTTCAGTGTCATTGTTGCATGCTTATAGTTACTAATCTTATATCTTATATTGCACTACAATGCTTCATATAAGTTTGAGTTGATTCTTGTCACAATTGATTGTTTTACCTTGCACCAGTATTAAAGGAATGTTAGGTTACCTGAAGAAATAACCTATTGACCCAAATACCAGCAGAAATAATGAAAATATGTCTAAACCTTCAAGCATAAATTTGCATGTCATAAAATAGTACAATACATCAACTTTGTGTGACACAACATTAACTGTGTTTTTAAAAGCCTATTAGCTCACTAACTGGAAGCAGTCAAATATATTTGAATTGAGGAATATCAAATAATATGTGAATATGACTGCCAAATATATATGCCAAATATAGCTAAAACACTGTTTAACACTACTAATTTTAAATGGGGTTCTCTGTTAGGCAAAGGTTTGAGCAATCCTGATCATGTTTGGAATGAATCATCTAAGAGGACTGTTTCCACAGACAGATGTTTTTTTGATCAGTGTACATTCACATAGTACAATGGCTGCTGTAGCCCCGCATCAGACTGACATCATTAGATAGCATAATTGATTGTAAATATTTGTCTTCAACTGACTGTACTTTGTGTCAGCCTTTAAGATTGCTGCGATGCAATCAATTTTACAACCCAGTTGTGCTACTTATATCTCACTAAAATGACTTCTAGAGTGTTGTTCCATACCATGGCTCTGTCTCGCCACAATGTGAAATTAGCCAAATCACTTAATCAGGTAAAGAACTTTTACCCAGAGTAGGCTGCAGGCAGAATTAGGCTAGCACATATATAGGTTCACTGCTTGGCAAAGAGATGTAGGCCTTATGTTAGAGGGCTAGATAAACTATACGTTATAAAGCCAATGAAAGTAAATGTAGGCCTTATGTTAGAGTGCTAGATAAACTATGCGTTATAAATCCAATGGAAGTAACCGATCCTGGCGTGGCTGGAAACAATACATTATGTAGAACAAACATCTGCTTCCAGAGAACCACATAGTCCTCTTTGCGGTGTTGAAGTTTCGTCGTCAGCTTCCCAATGTTCACATGGTGAATCCAGAGGTCTGGGTATGACTGGCTTCATCTTTCTGGGACATTTGTCTGTTGTTTTCCACCATCTCAATCTAGAACCAATAGGGCTAACCCTGTGGTTTTGTCACATGGATAATCACAGGTTAGACCTACGGGTACAGACTGAGAGGTATGTCAAACACCTCTGCATCTACAACACATCTATCTGCCAGGCCTCCAACCCAATGGTCCTCTGCTGCTGGGTGGTCAAGTTCACTTTCAAACTCAAATTTACATGGATACAGTATCTCATATGTAAGGTTAGTCTGCATTAATAACGGTAAAATTTCAGTTTGAACTCAGCAATATTGGTCCTTGTTTATTTGTGATTTTGTAATGAAGTTTATACCAAGAGTTTAAGTCATTCTTATAATGAATGCCTTCTTGCTCACAAAATTCTGAAATGTTAAAGCAGCATTTTGCGTCCTTTTCTATGATTTTTCTCAACCTCACTGACTCCACTATGCCATAACGACATACATAACTAGCTTATCTATTTAAATCTTACTTCAAATGGTGGCATGAAAGTCGAAAAATTTGCAACTTTCAACTTGTTTTTCTCCAAGATACTTTCCGTTGGGATCCCAATAAACCTCGCCCATAATATGAATATTTAAACACTACGAACGTCATTGACCAATAGGCCTACGTAATACAACACCATTCTTGATTTGTGTACAGTCTATATGGCAGTTGTACCCACTGATCTGTACACTGACAGATCAGTGAGTTGTACCAGGGAGTTCCATAACAACTCCCTGGTTGTACCAACGCAAAGTCTTGAATCTATTTTTAGCAACGGCTCATAACTAAACCTGCATCTCTGATTGGTTGAATTCAAACTAGTGGGTGTGGGAAAACTGTATGCGATTAATTTTAACTGTGGAACTTGTCGTGGACACTTTTCTCATTATCTGCAAATATCCTTAATTACTCGCCAATTAACGTTGTTGGCAGGGAGAAACTTGGCTAATATCTTAGTTGGCTGTTTTGTGATAGATATATGTAAAAAACTCGATGGACATGTCAAAAAAGTAGAAAACGGCGACCAAACGCAAAATGCTGCTTTAAAGGTCATCAGTAATGGGATTAAATTCGAGCAAGCTAAAAACTGATACAGGAGTTTTTAAGAGTACTTTCCTAGGCATGCTAAATCCTCCATATTATTTACATATGTAGAAGAGGCAGGTTCCATTAGACATTTAAATGTCTCAGTGAAGCAAATTATGTGCGTTAAAATATGTTCCTTAGTGACCATTATTTGACTTCCTAGCATATTTTGGAGCCATTATGAAAATGACAATTCCTTTCCTAGGTGGATAATACTATTTCTATGCTAGTATCGCAACTCCACCAAGACCTACGTACATTTCTGCAATCTAAATTATTTTGATTTATATTATTTTCTATATTTAACTGCCAAATCATAATACAATGTCTGTGATAGCAAGGAGAAGGGGGGGGGGAGGGGTTTGATTCCATACCATGGATAAATACTTCTCTCTATTGATCAAATATGAGTAGTTCCCTTAACAGTTAGATGGAAATTAATAACAACTATGTACAACAATATAATTCATACAAAGTGCAGCTCTTTCCATGAGCACAGATGCATGTGACCTTGAAATTACTTAATACCAGGTAAAGATGCCATCACTTAAGCAGACTAATTACACTTTCTTCTTTCTGAGTAACTGTTGGCTGAGTTTTGTATTATCTGAACAGCGGCAAGAATCCATTTACAGAGATGATAACCTTGGTGTTGTTGTATATATATGGAAAAGTAGTTCAAGGTTTGACCCTTGGATGAATAAGCACTAACAGATGATGCTATAACAACATACTGTAGTGCTCTGGACAGGCAGGTATACAACCTTAGGTTTTATAGTTATACAAGAACAGAGTAGCAGGGCTTACTACTGTTAAAGTCTAGCTGAATGCTAGCTAGTTTTGCAGTAAATGATGGTTCAGTGAAGGCCATGTATAGTCTGTGGCAGCGTATGTAAGAAATAGGGATTTCTAGGAGGAATTCGAATGGTCTGCTCTTCTGCTAAGCTGAATTTAATCCAACCATGAACATCCATCAAAAGCAGATAATGTCCCCTTCGATATAGTATTTCAGTTTGTATTACACCATGTCTCTGAGAAAACGTTATACAAATACAAGGAGAAACAAAAGTTTGCATAGCTTTCTCAGCAAATTGTTCAAATATGCTTTCTATATTTTGTCCTTTCTTTATAAGGAAGAATAAACTTTTCTTTTCGTTTTATTCCATGGATCTAATGAGCAACAGGAAACTTTTTGACACTGATTGACCCTAGCATTAAACTCATCAACAAACATCAAAAGAATGGCTAACATCTGCCAAGTATCAGGGTTATAAAACACAAATGAAGACACTCCCAGCCTATGTTAATTTATTTCTGCAAGGATTCTAAATGGTTCAACAAAGCTTAACATGTAATTAGAAGTTATAGTTACTTTTTACTGTTTATAAACTGGTTGTCTTCAAATTTAACCATGAGCAGATTGCTATCAAATTGCTGTTCTTGTCTGGTGTTGAGGTCATAAATACTGTCTTACAATGTCATTATTCAGCTATGCATACTCTAGTATCAGGGTCTAAATAGTTCTAGCAGTTTTGACAAGCTGCCAGTGTATGCTTAAATAGAAGTCACACAAAAAGTCAGAACAGCTGTTGGTAACTGTTTGATCACTATTTGAACACACGGTTCTCCAGTGAGGTTTACAGGCTTAAATACCACTTCAGGTTGACTCTCTTCTGAGCAATACAAATATCCTAGGTAACACAGTGGTAGCATGTGTGGGTGATACCCATGAATAGTCTACACTGTATACACATATGGTAGCTACTACAATAATCCCACATAGGTTTGATGAAATCAAATGCCAATCACGACATCATCTACAGTACACCTAAACATATCATATATGACAATTACCTGCTGATGTCATTCCTCAAAAACTGACAAAACAGACAAAGTTTCTCACTCGTTTAATTCAAACCTAATTGAACCTTACTACAATGCACAGAACATAAACAGTGCAAGTTGGTATCATGCACAGGTCTGTGTGCTGCTGGAAAGTACTGTGTTCATGATCGCCATGAGATCCTTCTCTACATCATGGCTAGATGTATGCATGGTTGCTAGAAACACTCGCTTCAGCGACATACAACATTCACGACTAACAGATTGATTATGCACATTACAATGATATCCCAGGACCATTTGGGTTGATGCAATTCCAGACATTGCAACAGAAATTTTACAGTCTCTAGTCCTTTAAACAGCACTAACAGTACCTTCTCCTGTGATACTAACAAATTAACAAGACTCAACAACCAATAAGTCATTTATCCAATACAATATGTGCTATCAATTTACTATGGTCTGTTCTGTGCTTATTGCTTACTTCACCCTTACTCCATTATCTTTCTGCACTCAGATGAACAGCTTTCCTCACCGAAATATTAATTGTCTAATTTGACCTTCTGCTATATTTTAAGCATTGTGCAAAAATTTAATCCTCTGAAATTTGGGTACTTTTAATGATGGGTTTAATTGCATCTTGCATTGGGTTGTAACTTGATATCATTTCCACTAGGTCATGTAACTCTTGTAAAGTAATATAGGATGTTTCAAGCTGACTCTAAAGCTAACTAAGGGATCTAAACAGATACAACAATTATATAACAAGTATATACATGTGTTAACAGTTCAATCCAAATTTATAGAAACATGGTGTCCCAAAAATGTAATGTAAATGTTACGTTATTTAATAAATAATTACAAACTATAAGTAGAAACAGTTAAAGATGTATACATGAACAGTCAAATCAGCAATAATGTCATGGCAAACTAGTATTTTCAAGTAAAGTAACAAAGAAGAATTTCCATTCACAGAGTTATTAGATAACACAGAAAATTGAAAGACTTAAAAGATTTTATCTGCTTACCAATCAACTCTGATGTCAATATTGAACACACGCCCTCGTCAATCATGCTACAATGTATGTTATCTGGTCGATTCAATTTAAGCTGCCGCCATTGGGAACAAATATCATCCGTCTCATCACAAACAAACATGGTTACCAGCAACAGTCTGAAAAAATAGAAATGAATTAAACTTTACTACATGCTGCTGTCTGCACACACTTGAAACACTTACAAAAAACCAAGTGGTACGTAACACTGTCTAGAAAGTGAACCAACACCAGCCGTGACACATAACATACTACTATGCTTATGTCAAATTACCAAAAAAAAAAAGAAAGTTTAATAAATGAAGACATTGCTGTGTGTGATGCCCTACATTAAAACATATTCAACCTATGTCCAGTGGCGGAGCGTCCATACAGTCAGGGGGGGGGGGGGCGGATGCCCCACCTGACGGACTCAAACGGACTGCTGGCGCCCTTTTCAGCTTTTTACCACTTTTTAATTATTCGTGATTATTGACTTATTTATTGAGCTCTCATCTACCTATTGACATTTGTCACATTTTGTTGGCGATGACACCTATTTATTCTTCGTTTATCTGCAAATTAGCAAGGCCATGAAAAGGGTCTTTTCCGGCGATCTAGGGAGTACAGTATCTTTACTCCAATTTTTTTTGTACGCTCCGCGCCAACCTATGGTGGCGCTCCGCTTAGATAGTGTCGAAAGCGCCCCTACAGACCATTCTCCCCCCCCCTTGATCAATACCCCGAGCTCCGCCACTGCCTATGTCTACTTAAAATGACATCAAGTTATGTCATTTTGGCTGAAATTATTATTTGTCTAATAACCATTAACATATTCCAACTGAAGTGTTCTACTTTCTGTTGGCTTAGTCACCCCTTTCACATTGAAGAATTCTACTTGATGGTTCTTTTTCCATGGTTAGTCACCCTGTCACACTGAAGAGTTCTAATAATGGTTCTTTCCCGTTGGTCTAGTCACCCTGTCACATTGATGAGTTCTACTAATGGTTCTTTTCCATTAGTCTAGTCACCCTGTCACATTAATGAGTTCTACTTGATGGTTCTTTTCCATTGGTTTAGTCACTCTGTCACATTGATGAGTTCTACTAATGGTTCTTTTCCATTAGTCTAGTCACTCTGTCACATTGAAGAGTTCAACTTGATGGTTCTTTTCCATTGGTTTAGTCACCCTGTCACATTGATGAGTTCTACTAATGGTTCTTTTCCATTGGTCTAGTCACCCTGTCACATTAATGAGTTCTACTTGATCGTTCTTTTCCATTGGATAAGTCACCCTGTCACATATAGTTGAAACCAGGAACATTCATAAGAACCCATTCTGAAACACCATCAACAATCTCTTTTCATGTAATGTATGAAAAGAAAATTTGGCCATTATAACTACTCTTTCAATTCCCTGTCTACAGAAATGGAAGCACCCAGACAGTTCAACGTACGACCAACCCTTACATTATGCTTATTGTGATTACTACAGCGATATGACCATTACAGTCTTATACTGAACACATGAAAGAGAATTGCCATTTGGATATTAGCTTAAAGGATATCTATCATCAGAACACTACAGTTAGCAAATCATTGGCATACTACAGTTAGCAGATCATCGGAACACTACAGTTAGCAGATCATTGGAACACTACAGTTAGCAGATCACTGGAACACTACAGTTAGCAGATCATTGGAACACTACAGTTAGCAGATCATTGGAACACTACAGTTATCAGATCTGAGAGTATTTCTACATCCTAAGCAGATCTGATTTGCAACATGTCAACAACTACACTGACACTTCAGACTATGAGAAAACATGAATTCAGCAATTATATGCAGGGTTTATATGTTGTAGAAAGCTTCTAATTTGCAATGTATGAATTCAGGGAGATGTGACTATACACCAAGTTTCTGAGTAAGACATGAACACAACATTACTAGCAACCTTCTTTGGCCAGTTAGTGGAAATTACAAGCAAAGATAGCCTCTGTTTTAATGCACATTAGAAAGTCACAAATGGTTTTCAGGGCTTTTTGTAACAGGTACATACAATGACCTTTGACCTCCACCAATTTCAATGGGGTTCATTTACTCAACAAGCTGCAATTTGCATACCATGAATGAAGTTTAACAAAGATGTACATTTTGAATTATCATGTTCACAATGTTTCAGATTTTGGTGATTGTCCCCAAATGACCATTGAACTTTCACAGAAAACAATAGGCTTCTTGTACTCAGTACAGCAGATCCACGTACCTACTATGAAGTGAATCCAACATTAACTCATTGAGTAATACCGTGTTTACAAGCAAGTGTCGCATACATACATACACACACACGCCATCACCAGGTTCCTTTTCCCTCGGCAAGGAATCAAAAACCTGTTCATACCTTTTATTTTATTTTATTTTCTTTTATGTTGTTATTTGAAATAAATATTGGCTTTCAGCTCAACATACAGTCTCTTTTAAATAAATCTTTTTTTTTTATGTTATTGTTTTAAAAATATATCACTTTTCATGATGTAGTAGTTGCAACCTTGTACGACATACTTCCTACGTTAAATACAGAAAGCATAAGTATAATAGAGTATATCAACAATAAAATGGTCAACTAAGTTTTTATTTATGGGACTTAATGGCAGTGGTCAGTAAGGCCAGTGTTGCAGTGTCCTCTCTTCTCAAAGTTAATCAAAGTGTCAACTGAAAAGCTTTATCAGGAAATTTTTGCTGATAACATTACCTCGGAACATCTCTGTGGTTTATTAATTAACTCCCCTGTCTGAAAGAATGGAACAGTCCTATTACTCATCTACAGCGAAACAGCTGCTTGTCTGAGACAAGTACTGTCTGAAATTTGGTGTAAATTTTGCAGGAATTTGAAAGACTGTACTTAAATAATGTGTAAGCTGACTGAATTGCGAACAAGTGCAGCTGGCTTGTACAGTTTTGAAAGACTTGAACAAATACACTCAGCGTAAAAAATTTGAAGACTGAGGTATTCTGTCATCAATAAGGGTATCTAAACTTTATGTAGTAAAGACTAATTGCATTGAAGTATACGCCCCTAATGGTAACACCATTATGTGCAACCGACTACAAAAACTGCCACGCTTGGTTATGATTACTGAATTTTAGAAAGATTAAATGAAAATAAACACGGAACATTTTCTGACACAAGGTATTACTATCTCTGGCATAGGCCCCATGGTAGCAAAGATTCTGGTACCCATTTTCTCCTAGGAAGCATTCTTCTCCCCCCAGTGAAAAACATGGTAGGGGCGGAGGCCTCATACCCCCCCCCCCCCCCTATAGAATAAAAAATCCCCAGAATGACTAAAGTTTCATTAGTGTTGACAGAAGGCTTTGAACTAGTGAGTTTGGTCACCCGATGCCTCATGCCTCTTCACACCACCTCCAACCTCTTCACCCCACCAGTGGGGAATCCTCAATGAGATGGGCATCATCATTGTTGGTGGTAACCTCTGTAGAAACCTCTCTTTGAGCCTCTGAAGTTGCCGTGAAAGTTTGAATCTCTGCCTCTGATGGAAGCTCAGGAGAGGACTTTGACGAATAGTAGCATAGCCGACGCATTTTTCAGGACGATTCTTCTGGCTATGTCGACATCCCATAACACCCTTGTTGGACCTGTGAGTCGATATGCCGGTGGACTGATCCTTAAGCTTTTCTCTGGAACCATTGGTGGACAGAATGAAGTCATACTGAAAGCTGGTGAGGAGTCCTGTGTAAGGTGGACCAAGGTTTGACATTCTGTGGTCTACCAGGATCACAGCTGGTAGAGGATTCTTGGAAGCATTGAGGGCCAGTCATGAGTGAAATCCAAGTACCCTTCTGACTACCTCAACTGTTCTCTCCGAGGCCTCCTTTGGAATAGCTGTGCCCGTAGGTGGGTCGTTGGATTCCTCTGACTAAATTCTTTCGTCTCCTTGAAGAGCACTTGCTCTGGGAGTAAAATCCTTCTGGAACCTCTCGGTGTCTAATGCTGAGAGGACTTCTAGCTCTCCCCATGGTAGCTCATGTCATGAGCTCTATGGGTAACAACGGCTCCACGCTTTGGGCGACCTCCGCACGTGGCTTTATATTGCTGGATCTGTGACCGCGATCTTGGTTCACTCTGGACGAAAACACACCGGGCTCTCCACTCTCTTTTTTCGGCTCAACCCCCTCCCCCGGGCTAGCCCCTTCCTGGCTCTTAAAGCTGCTTGCTCCCTTGCAGATCAAATACCATAAAACCAGATAATTCCCAATATCTTAACTTTCTGTCAATATAAAGGTTGTTATACAAAATATGCCTCTAAACTCCACTATTAAGAAGATGAATCCCTATTCCCCTGAAGTAGATTTGAGAGTTTTAATCTCTAATTGATTGAGCTCTCATAGGTAAATTAAACGCAATGAGTAAAATACCTAAATACTATAACGATTCTTTGTGCAGCAGCTGGTAATCTAAATGCATCTGCAAATGTTAGAACCCCAAGAGGAGTACATTTAGTGATCAGAAACTATGTCCATTGGTACACAGCTATAAGCATGCAAATATATGCTAATGAACATGCAAATGTATGCTAATGAAATACAATCATCTCTCTTCTTTCTCACTGATGTATTACAAACACTGCACTATTTGCAGCACATATTTTATCAGTTGGTTTAAATGTTTCATTTCTCTCTTATCTACCTGTCTTGTCACCCAATGATTTTATTAAGCAGTACATGGTTAAGTGATAGTTTTGTAGTGAAGTCTATTAATGAAGTGCTACCTTTACACAGGTGCTCTCCCTGTTGAAACTGATTATATGGTTGAATATGTTTAAAGAGTGACATCACTAGTGGAATGGGTGTTTGCTCTTCCCTTTAATTAGGACTTACAAGTATGCTAGACTTTGTGTTGGTATCATAGGTAGAATGTAAGGAATATTGTCAACAACACTGGCTTTGCTGTATTTATTACATATGTACAATATTGAGAGACTATTCCAACAGTAAATGTGGAAAATGGGAAAAAGCAAGGAAGCTGCCACAGAATGCTGAACATTCACAGCAGCCCTTTAAGAGAACACATACATGACAGTACTTAAAGTAATCTACAACTGTCAGAGAACAGCAGTGTTTTTACAGATCTGAGATACCTGACGGGTAACGGCTCTCGGGTACCTGGTTCCCAATTTTTGGACCTGTGTAAACACTATATGCTGCAATTCAATATTTACATGTTCAAAGAATGGATGCATCATTTTTCAGAAATTGAAATCCACTACAAATTTAATAGTCTGTCTTTTCTAGCAGTTTGAGAGACCCAGGTTTTGACCTGCCAACTTATTCAACACAATCGTTTACAAATTTGAATACTCATTCGTTGGGCCCATTTCATCAGTAAAGTACCATGTAGACAGCTGTCTACTTACATAAGATAATGCATAGACCTGCCAAACAGTGAGGCCCACATGAATACTCCTACACCATACAAAACTTCATGAAGCTATGCAGGGTTTTTAATTACCAGAGTGGGTACTATCATTCAAAATGACACAGTTGCCATGGCTAAACATTGCACATTAGATCAATTTGACAAGTAGCATGTAACTCATTGAGTGCAGGTGGTTGATGCTTTAGATATAAATTTTGGAACACTACCCAACAAATTTCCAGCATACTGTCTGTTACTTGCTTACAATTTGTACTAGCACTTCAGATGGGAAAACCCATGGGTTTCTCCAGGATGAAAGATCCATATCACTTTAGCCAACCAGAGAATGCACGGTCCAGATCTTCCCAGATGGTAGGTATCATTGCTTGTAATGCTTCAGCCTATATCCATTCAACCATTACAATATACAATATATAAATATTACAATATATATGGGGCAATACAAGTAAGTGTGCACCTCAGACTACTTAGTACTCAATCTTAGTATGCAGGTAAGGTACTGAATAGGATATAAGATAAACAACCAATCAGCTATTTTAGGGTTTAACCTGCAAACAATTCTGAAACAAAATTGTCCTTCGATGGAAACTTACCAGTGACAAACTGTATTGTCACAGAATAGTAAAACTGGCAAATAAAGTTTATTTCACTACTCAACTACAAGTTTCCTTTGCAATTCCTGTTTACAAACTATTACATAAACCCATCAAATTTTTAATACTTTACAGAACTTTATCAAAAAATAACCGACTAAACAATCTACAAGATTCTTATTAACTTATTTGTCAATTTCTCATCTTTGGCTCAAGATGCAGATTATTTCTCTTATGTTTCAAAGTTTTCCCCTTCTTTTCATGTCATGTTTTTTTTCATCTGTCTATATGTACTAATGTGGTATTTAAATTACACCAGAATTTTATTTTTCTGATACATACGGTCTTCAATCTCATAAAGCAATCAAATATCATGATTCTCGTTCTCGTTTACCATACATGAAATCTCACCTTAAATCATCAATACAGCTGGCAAACTGTGTGTGTGTGTGCAATGAACAAGTGTAAATAAGCATGTGTAAAAATATAAATGTCTACATCGCCCTGACTGCATTCTATACCCCATCCTGCTTGGAAGAGCTTAAACCCAATGTTACATTAATATAAATAAACCACTATCATTAAAATACAAAATAGTTCCTTGTCTGCATACAAAACATTGACTTTTGCAGAATGTATCTTACTTGCTGCATGTTGTTAACATGCATGTTCCATACTTGACATTATAAGTAGTTTGCAGTATAGTAAGCCTAGCATAGTAGTTCAACAGATATACTGAAGGCAACAGACACACACACAGATATGCCAAAGACACTTATTACAGCAATTCATATCCATCAACAAGTTTACTATTCCCTTTCAACTACTCCATTTCCATAATTATATTATTTATTCTACTTGTCAAATATTTGCGTACTTCATCAATGAAGTGCAACAACCTTTCTACCTATTAGAAATGCAAATACAATCGTTAAGTGCTAATTATGTCTAGAATTATTAGATTGCTGCATACTACAACTATTTGACATTTTCTCCTTTATCACAGACATATCCCTATTGCATATATACCAAGATGGTTCTCAATAATACTAAAAGAGGTGGTGATGCCGCCCCCTCCATAACCCCCCTTCCCACTCCTGTAACACACCTCTATATACCTCCATCCGCAGAAGATGACTGCTGCCTATATAATACAATGTAGTACTACTCACCAGCTGTTTCAGCACTCAGCCACACAACTACCGTATTCTACACAAGAGTCCATGTACAGTAATATTCCTAGTACTGTATTTGTACAACATTATATTATACCCCTGAATGTGGAAGAGAGCTGACAAAAAGTTGGGTTCTTCCTTCCAAAATGCATAAGGGCAAATGCTGGAAAATATACAGACCTATCTAGCCGAAAAAATAGGTAGAAGGAATCCTGTCTGAACAGCATTTTGAAATGAACAATATGCTTACAGGAAGTTACCATACTTGTCTGTGGGTAAATAAAACCAGCTTTTTCGCAAGTTGCTGATTGAAATGATGCATTTCAGACAGACAATACACCTGTCTAGAGAATGGAATAGTCCACTCGGTCAATAATAGGTTTGGGGTGATTTGGTACAGTATTTTCAGACAAGAAAGTGGCTACATATAT